>ML776769.1:496740-569567 GCA_009831015.1 Picea engelmannii
TTTTTTTTGTCCATGCTCCTTTTAAATCTTTCTTGTACTATCAAACTTAGATACTAGGAATCTTTGTTGATGTACCAGACATTAATATTTTTTGATAAATTTCAAATAAAAGTAATTCGGGAATACTAAATTCTGCATGGATACCACATGTACTTCAAATTGCTACCAACATATCTGTACTCGGCCATATTTATTCACAATCCAACTTAACAGGGACTATGTTGTCATGCAATACTTGTTAATATCTAATAAATATCTACAATTTATGATAAGTAATGGTGAGACTACAATTAGACTAATAGAGTCTCAGACATAACATTGCATAAGAAGGTCTATAGCATTCTTAAATATGTCTAAATCTTATTTTAGAAGTAAATCAATTTGCCTTTGCTATGTGAGTTACACCATAGAAGAGACCGGCACTTGTAACATAATTTTGTGTCACCCCTCAACTTCATCGTCAAAAGGACAAACTTTTGAAAATGGTTGATTAACTTATGAAATTGATTTTTAAATATGAGTTGAACACGGGGGCTTTGTGATTACCTTTGACATATGGTAGTGTTGATCTCATGCACGCATAATCACACTATGTGGATAAGAATCATATACACCATACATCTCCTCGTGAATGATTTACCTAAAAATACATTAAAGACTTCCATTATTTCTATGACATACAAGATTTCATTTCTGAAAGGTTTGATATAGAATTGAGATATGTATTTAATCGTTTGGAGGGATTTCATAGTGAAATGGAATATTATTTTTGGTATTAATTACGTGTAGATTAAGTCAATATATGGAATATTATTTTTGGTATTAATTACGTGTAGATTAAGTTATTAATGTATGACCTGTATCTCATGAGAGTTGTTCAGAATAATCAATTTATTATGATTTTGAATAATTTATTTGGTATTCATTGTATATGGTGAATTTCATGAGGTGAAGAAATGATATTGGATCTAGAGAAATGAATCACAAAGCATCAATCATCACTTTTAAGGCTTGCACTTAATAATTAGGATTTCTTGGAAAGGTCACCCATCTCAAGACTCGTATGTCTCAACTATGCTTAACCATAGAATTTTTCTCCAAAGTCAAACTCATTTAGCTTACTACCCCATTTTCAAAACCTTAACAAGTGTTCCTAATGAACTATTCGTTTAAAGATCCCTTGATTATTGATTTAATCATTTAGGGTGTTTCCCAATCCAACAGATAAAATATTAATTTTAGGATTAGTTGCTTAGAGCATGTCATTAATTATTTGTTAGTAACATCATTTTTTCTTCGTTAACTCAACCAACCAATAGTATCAAAGGCTTAATTCGAGGTAGAGTTGCAAATCCAAGTACATTTATTATTTCAGCCTCCACATGACTCTTCTAAGTACTATTATCCATAACAAAATGCACTTATTGTTTGTAAACCCACTTATATGAATGTAAAAGTTTATAATTGGGTCGTTGGGATCAACATAATTCTCACATATTTATCATTTTGGAACAAGATGCTTTAAGCTTGCTTTTTATCATTTATGTCTATGGGAAATAAGCCAACCTTAGCAATCAACTAGGTGAGTTGACTCACATTATAAGGAAATATTGAGGCTACGCAAGAGAATAGTATGGGGAAACGCTAAGTTTTGTGAAAATCTAGGAACCAAGTTGTGTAATTTAATCAATATTTAATTAGCTGCATTATAATACTAACCCATTTGTTCAACAAAAAAATTGACAGGGTACCAATGATAAACAAAAAATAATTATTATCTATTATATTTTGCATTATATAATTTAGAAATATTTTTCAAGTGTGTTTTCATATTAATAGCAAAATGATAAATTAGATGATAAATTAAATTTAAAACTAAAAATAGGTTAAAAATTTAAATTTTGCATTATATAATTTAGAAATATTTTTCAACTATGTTTTTATATTAATAGAAAAATAATAAATTAGATAATAAATTAAATCTAAAATCAAAAATAGGTTGAAAATTTAAACTAAAATTTAGATAAACAAATACAAACAAAAATGAATTATTATATATTATGTTTTGCATTATATAATTTAGAAATATTTTTCAATTATGGTTTCATATTACAATAGAAAAATGAAAGATTAGATAATAAATTATATTTAAAACTAAAAATAAGTTGACAATTTAAATTAAAATGTAAATAACAAAAAAAAATTAAAAATAAAAATATAATTACAAAATTGAAAATCATATAAACTTTCTCACAATTAAATATCTTTTAATAATTAAACATAATTTTTGTGTATGACAAACTAAAACAAATGTCAATCTCAAATCCAATTATGATACAATTAAATCCAATTTGAACTTCAATTATAGACCATAACTCCTTTTAAATCCCCATATATTCTGTCATATGTAAACATAATAAATAATTTATACATTATATAAATTTTATCTATTGGATCAATACAAACTCCCTTTTAACATATAGGGGAGGAAGATTTTAACATTCACCTATCCCATAAAGAGAAACGTGTTTACCAATTCACAAAGTTAATCCCTATTTCTAATTGTATCATGTATTTTATGGAATTTTCTAATATTTATTTTTTAATATAAATTTTTTAAAAATTACTATGAACCATTATGAACCATTTTGGAGAGGTAAAATATAATCAATATGCTATGTTATGAGATTATAACATGCACACACTTTTGAACACAATATCGTGGCTAGTGGGATGCATCAATTTTCAAACTCATTATTTGAAAATTACTAATATAATTAAAAAAATTAATATACATTTTAATATTTGAAAATTACTATGTTTTTTAATATACATTTTTAAAAAATTACTATGAACCATTTTGGAGAGGTAAAATATAATTAATATGCTATGTTATGAGATTATAACATGCACACACTCTTGAACACAATATCGTGGCTAGTGGGATGCATCAATTTTCAAACTCATTATTTGATTAGTTTCTCTAATTTGAATCAATGTATTCACTTTGTATTCCTTTTGGGTATGTTAATTTTTATAAAATTTTATGTTTATTTTATTACATTAATAGAAAATGGTAAATTAGTTTTCAACTATCAATAATGGACTTCATTATGTCATGGATTAGATTTAAACTATAAAATAAATATAAACTTAATTTTAATTTGTGGTTTTTAATTTAACCCTAAATATTTATTATACAAATTTAAATATTCATATGGTATCTTAGTAATAGGAGGTCTAGGTGGTCAAAGATAAATAATAAACATGATTCATCTTTGGAAACATAAATCTTCAATAAAAATTAAGGGAATGCATTTCATACTAATATAATGGTTGGAGTATGATTCCTTCCTATTTCTTCATGTATGGACATCAATCGGAAGATCATATAAATATATTTGTAAATGAAAAACATTATAGTCCTAAAAAAATTGTAATTCACAAATAATTCATCTTAGAATTAAAATTGTGTTTAATAAAAACATAAATATATGTTCTTGAAAATGTTGTAAACATAAAATATTCTTTGAAATTTGTGCATGTCATAAATATACAATTTTCCACAAATCCACTTCCCCTAGAACTATTAATCCATCATATGATTTTTTCATTTATCTATGGCCATCCATGTATATAAATATGATCTTTGAGGTGATCACCCTGTAAAATCAACTTGTATGTTAGTATTCTAGGTTTTTATGATACAATCCTCCTCAAATAATTTACACAGGAGTAATGGGGCCCACAATATGGCATCAATATCACTTCGATGATTCTTTGAGGAACAATTGCATACAAGAGTATAAAAAGAAAAATATTTTATCTTGAGGCTCTAAATGGGGAAATTAGATAATAAATATCAAAAATGAGAAATTTTATCCAATTTTTAGCAATGTTATGGAACTAGTCCATGCACGAAAGAGAGATCAATTAAATGAAGACTTGTACACAAGATCTAATGAAAGAGCCAAGGGAAGGTCTAAACAATCCTCCCTAACATCATACTTTGAAACATAATGACTCTTAATCTTTATAAAACATTTAATTATAACCAAAACTTCATATCTCATAGTTCTAATGAGTCCAAGAAATGATGCTTGGCATCTCAATATTTGGCCCATAATGGTGGGAAAGCATGTTATATTTTGGGGTTATTCCAAAACATTGTATAAACACTTTTGGAGTAAACACTTGCATTTGATACTTGCTTGACATGTATGGAAACACCTTGTAGCTTGACATGGTATCCTTTGATTGTATTGTTCCACATGTGTGATCCTACTTGTGGCTTTGTAGGTTGCTTGTAAGATTTTAGGCCCAAATATGTATTGTTGGCCTCCCTTACCTCTCATATATATATAGGAAGGAGAGATTCATTTCATATCATTATCATTGTGCTCTTTTATTTTTACATGTCTTCTTGGAGTAAGGTGCTAGGGTTCATGAGGAAACCCTAATATTTATTATGAAGAAGATGGAGGTTGTCTTTATTGGGGGATTTTTGTGAGATGTTAGTGTATCCTCTTGTAAAGAAGAAGTTGGACATGATCATCATCATTCTAATTCGTATTCTTAATATTGTGTCAGAAATGTGACTAAGAGGGGGGCACTAGTCTTCCTCTCTCTTGTGCTTCTTCATTTGTACTTTATCTCTCTTGTCTTTGAGTCACTAGGATTTCTTGGAGATTTTGGAGCATCTGGAATTCTAGGGTTAGGGTTTCATCCTTTGAATACTTGGAGATTATGGTTTTGTGATGAAAGTATAGGTTGTACTTGTTTAAGTGAAGAAGAAGAGAAGACATATTGCCTTGGAGGCAATGCTACTGTGATGCTTGCTTGTTGGATATCCTTGGTGTGAGATAGGGTTTTATTGGTATTTCCTAGCCAGGGTTTTTGGAGATATAGAGGAGCCTTGGTATGAGGCTATGGTATGTACATGAAATTCATCTTTATACATATATACGAAGTTTTCATATGTCCAAAATTGTCTCTATTACTGATTTGATTTTCATTTATCTATTTCTTCATGGTTTTATAATTTCCAACACTTGTATGTCTTGCTAATCTCACATAAGTTATGGGTGAAATTGTTAGGTATTTAACATTAATATTGAAGAAGATAGGGAAAATTTGTTGTTGTATTTATGATTTTCATAAAGTGAATCTCATAAATGTTTTATGCATGATAATATTGTCCTCAAGAGATGAAACTTGTTGGCACACTTTGATATCTTTTGTCTTGAATTGTTCAGTGTATTAACATTACTAAGAAGTGAAATATTTTCCATTTTAGTTATTGTTTTATTTATATTTCATAATATCCCTAAGGTTGAAAATTTCTAAGGTTAAGATTTGGGAAACTTCAAGGAAAGAGGTGAAATTTTCTAAGTCGCATTAATTATCCTAGTGCAAAAAAATTCTACAAAGTGAGAACCAGGTTTAGGTTGGATATAGGCATGAATATTCTAGGGTCAATAAATGCCTAAATTTGGGTATATTCATTTATACTTCCAATGTCATAGTTATAATAATATATGTTAAAAATAATATAAATTGAAGTTTTCATAATAATATCTAAGATGTAGAGATTTTATTTCAAAGATATATATATATATTTAATATATAGAGTAAATTTATTCTGAATGGTGTAATACCCATCGATATTGGGAATTCACACATGGTGTTGAAGAGGACAAATGTGATTAAGTTAGAAGATGGTACTTCTTGAGTTTTGAGGGAGGATATGATGGTTGGTGGTAAAGATAGCAGCTCAGAGTTAGACAGTTTCATACAGGCTTGTCCAATGAGGAAAATTTATTACAACCATTAAAACCAATGGTGGGATAACTAGTGGGAGTACATAGCAATTATTGATGAGGAAGGGGAAGTTTCATGAAGAGGGAATGAAGAGTACCTTTGGAAATTATGCATAGGTGAGGGGAAAGTTCCCAATGCAGAGCAGGTAGGTTATGGGTGCAATTTAGATAGAGGGAGGGAGGCTCTCAGTCAAAGGACCTCCCAATGCAAAGAAACAAAAGTAGAAGGTCCACTCTTGGGTTATCTAGGGATTTTTTGTGATGCAACTGATAGTTAGGCAGGGCCCAAATCCACAGGTGTCAACCAAGAAGCAGGGGTGTCCAAAATTCAAAGGTGTGAGTATTGGTTTGGTCAGGAGGTGAGAGATGAGGGTGGTTGATACCTGAACTAGATGCATAGGAAGGAAGAGCCTAGTTACGTTCTCAGAATATTTGGTACACCCACCTGGTAAGTGGAGAGGGACAGGTGGATTCAGTATGGCTAGATGTCGAGTAAAGAAGGAGATGTGAAGCCGGCAAGGGGGAGGAAGAAGAATCTTCTTCTTCTAACAGATCGGTAAATAACACTCAAGCATATTGTGAGGCTTGGATGGAAGGATACCAGTATCATAAGCTCTTCTCAGCAATAGAGAAAAAGGCAATCAACGAGGTAGCGGAAGCAATTCAAGGACAAAGGAAAACAATGACAAAAGGGGATATTCTGGAGGAGGTTCAAGACTAGGTAAATGGCCCTTAGTATTCAAGGATCAAATAAATGGTTGGGTATGTTAGAATATTCAATAATACTAAGAGGGGGTGGGGGTGAATAAGTATAGAGTTATTTCAATAATTTTAACCTCCAAAAACTACATAAACATTAACCATTAATCATGGAATTCATCATCACATAAACTCATACACATTGCACATATATTTTTACATGGAAACTAAACTGGGAGAAAACCACAGAAACTTTTCTTAAGTAGTTTCGAGATTTTGCAAGAACCAACTTGAAGGAAGCACCCACTCCCTGAGTTTTCTAGCACCTACTAGAAGGAGACACCTATCCCCTTGGAATATTTTAAATAATGATACAGGATCAAATCAACCTCCAAATACAATCCCAAAATCACTTCTTAAATATGCATACAAAATTGCTTAGAATTGTACATCAAATATGCAAACATGTAATATTTGCCATGAGCTCAATTTTTCGTTTTTTATTCTGAAACTTGGACCTTAGATATTATGATATGTTCTCCTTCTAATTCAAAAATTTGAATTCAATTTTGACCTACCAATATTCATATATAACCATTTTACCTCAAACACATGTTTGGGACTAGTTTATGGATTAGTCACAAACCCCAACTTCCAACAAGTATAAATCTATACCTTTAATGAATCAGGATTTGAAAATTGTACTGAATTTTCTTCTATATATTCTCTAAAACTCCTATAATGTTTTACTCATTTAATCGTCCTTGAAAAAAAATTATAGTGAAAATGACAATATGGCTCGTTTTGAAGAAGAAAACTCTAGTTTTAAGAACCTCAACTTCCATTGAGTATAAATCTAAACCTATTATGAGTCAAGACCTAAATTTTCACCTAAGATTCTTCACTATCTCTTCTGAAACACGTCCAATTTTAACTATATTAATCATTCTAGAAAAAACGTTATATCGAAAATTCCAAGATGACCTTCAAATATAACCCTAAAACAAATCATCACAAGACTTCATCTTCCCTTGGAATTTCACCCTTCTTCACTTCATCTTCCCTTGAAAATTCTCTCTTCTAGGATGAAATTTGATCCTCTTCATTGGCTAGGTCGAATTGATGTGATCCAAATATCAAATTAGGCTCCTCTTATTTATATGAATCTTCTCCACATGAGGGGGTGCAACTAAGGGTCACAACTTTTGGGCCACACCTCTTCCTTAAGTATGGTCAACCTTAGGGGATTATTTACTTTACTTAAGGGGATTCTTCTCTTGGATTTAGGGGATTATTCACTTGGATATAGGGGATTCTTCTCTTGGATTTAAGGTATTTTTCTCTTGGTATTATGGGCTTCTTCAATTGACTTTAGGGGCTTCTTCACTTAGTTTTAGGGCTTCTTCAAGGCTCCTTCAAGGCTCAATTTGTGTACAACTCAAAGTGGGCATGTGGGAACAACCACATGCTATCTCATCCTGTGAGTCCCATGCTTAAAATATATTCCATAAGGGGACCACTTTGGAGTTATATACACTTATGTCAAATCTCCTTCAAGTCTCTTCAAGCCTTCTTAAGTGGACACATCATCATCACTTTTAGAGGATTCTAGGCTTTGCTTTAGGTCTTCTTCTAAGGTTGAAATCGATGACAACCAATTTTCCAACAATATCCTCCTTTGGAATTGATGGAAAATTAGTAAAAAAATTGTGCTCCCCCTGTCTTCATGCTTTCATCCTAATGATTTTACTATCGTCTTGTCTTCATGTTGACTCATTATGTATTCATTCTTCTAGTTTTTTTTTTCTCCCCCTTTGACATCAATGGAAAAGGGTAACTCCCCCTAACAGTATTCCCTTTTTTTTTCTTACAGAAGATTATGGAAATCAATTTGAAGCAGAAATTACTCCGAATTTATGTCGAAGATACTCAAAGGTATCCCTGGGAAGAGGATTTGTGAAGATGTCTGCAATCTATTTTTTTGTCCCAATGTACTCCAACTTGATATTATTTTTTGTGACTTGTTCCCACATAAAGTGGAACTTAATAGGAATATGTTTGGTCTTGGAATGCATCATTGGATTCTTGGATATGCTTATAGCACTAGTGTTGTCATAGAGTATCGAAATATGTTTGTCATGTCTGACTTATATGTCTTGCAAGGTTTTCCTCATCCAAAGAATATGAGTAAAATATGTTGTTTTTGTGATATATTCTAATTTTGTTGTGAATAAGGATATTAAATATTTATTCTTTCTCAACGAGGACACTAAGCAGACACCTAAGTAGAAATTTGGTCCACTTGTACTTATTTTGTCATCAATACTTCCTTCACAATATGCATATGTGCAGGAGACCATAGTTAACTCATTTCCTTTCGGATACCATAGCCCAAAATCTATTGTTCCTTTAAGATATATGAATATCCTTTTCATTTCTATAAGAACATGGGTTTCATTTAGTGTCGCTTGAAATCTTGGAACCTATCCAACTTCTTTCATTACATATGGTCTTGAAGATGTAACAGAGAATAGACTACCAATCATTGATCTGTAGAGTCTTTGATATGCTTCTTTAGATTCATCATCTTTATTCAACTTTCAATTTGTAATCATAGGAGTACTCACAGGTTTACAATATTCCATTTTGAACTTATTTAACATTTCCTTGATGTACTTGGTTTGGGAAAAGAAAATTCCTTCATCTAGTTGAGATACTTGGGTCCCAAGAAGAAAGTTAACTCCCCAAGTAGGGACATTTCAAATTCATTATGCATATCCTTGGAAAACTAATTACGACTCAATCTATCATCATCACTTCCAAAGATGATGTCATCAACATACACTTCAATAAAAATCATATTTCCTTGATCCACTTTTATGTAGAGGTTACTATCTGCATTTCCCCTTCTGAATCCTTGTTGTTGTAAGTACATGTCCAATCTTGAGTACCAATATCTCAAATCTTGCTTAATTCCATATAACATTTTCTTCAATCTGCAAACATAGTCTTCCTTTTCTAATAGTAGAAACGCTTATGGTTGTTCTATGTAGACTTATTCTTCTAATTCTACATTTAGAAAACTTTATTTTACATCCATCTGATACATTTTGATACTTTTGGAGCATGTGTAAGCCAAGAACATTCTAATTGCTTCCATTATGGACATGCGAGCAAAGGCTTCTTCAAAATATATTCCTTCAACTTGAGTATATCCTTTCCACACTAGTCTTTCTATGTTTTTGGTTACCTGAGCATATTCATTTAGCGTATTTATGAAGACCCATTTTGTCCCAATCACATTTTTTTCCTTTGGTATTGGAACTAGTTCCCATGTCTCATTCTTCTCTATTTGATTTAGTTCTTCTTCCATAGCCTTGATCCAATGTTAATCATTTATGGCTTCCTCAAATTTACTTGGTTCAAATGTGGATAGTAATGAAAAATGTCCTTATTCAAGTGTCTATGCTTTCCTTCTTCTTCTTGTTTCCACTCCGACACTTATATCTCCAATCATTTGTTCGATTGGATGATTCTTTCGAACCTGGTGATTAGGTGTCCTAGAAGGTGTTTTAAAATCTTGTTGGTTGTTTACTTCTTGTTCTGCTTCTCGTTGTTTCTATTCTTTTCGGTTTTCTTCTTCTGCATCTTCTTCTTTCTTTCGTTCTTCATTTTCCTGTTCTTCAAAGATGTTTGAATTTTTGCTTTCCTTCCTGGTCTTCAGCAAGTCTCTTTCATCAAATTTTACATTGATGATGTCCAATGTCTTGTTGATTCTTATATTGTAGCACTTATATTTTTTTATTTTTCATGAATACACAAGAAATTTCCCTTTGTCCAACCAGGAGTCAAATTTTACAATATTCTTCTCTTCCCTTTTTATGTAACACTTGCTTCAAAACACTCTAAAGTGCTTGACATTGGTCGATCTTCCTTTCCATAAATAATATGGAGTCTTATAAATATTACTTATGATCATCATTTTTTCAATATATTAATAATTGTATGCATTTCTTGTCACCAAAATATATCACTTAGCTTGGACTCATTAAACAAGGTTCTGGCCATTTCTTGTACAGTTTTTTTTTTTTCTTTCAACAACTCCATTTTAATGAGGTGTTATAGCTATTGATAATTTCCTTTTTATTCATTATTCTTCACAGAAAACCATGAATTAATTTGAAGTAAAATCGCCTCCATTATTTGATCTTAGGAATTTTATTTTTAAATCAGTTTCATTTTCAACCAGTTCCTTGAATACCCTAAAACATTCAATAGTTGCTGAATTTTTCTTGAGGAAGCCAACCCAAGTCATTTTGTTGTAGTTGGGTAGCATGAAGTATTGTTCACCATCCAATCATTTTTTCTCATGTTCTGACATAAATCAGTATGTACAATATCCAATGGTTTTGTCGTAGAGTATTCTTTTCTCTTGAATTCAACTTTTGTTTGTTTTCCATGTTGACAGTACTTGCACATAGTATCCATTGGCTTTGTAATTTATGGCATTTCTCTTACAAATTCCTTCTTTCTGATATTGAAAATATTATCAAAGTGTATATGGCCCATTCTCCTATTCCAAATCCAACTTTCATCTTCTTTTCCCAAACAACATATTTCTTCTTCGATCTCATTCAAGATGTATATGTTGTTTTGAGTCATTGACATTGTTGCCACTAGTCTTCATGATCCTTCTTTCTTTATTTCACATTCTTTTGAATTGAATATAAGTGTGTGTCCCTTATCACACATTTGGCTCACACTTAGCAAATTATGCTTCATATTTTCAACAAGTAGGACATTTTCTGCCACAACATCTTTATTTCCAAGACTAGTTATTCCTTTTCCTATAATTTTGGCTAAGTTATCATTTCCAAACGTGAAAACCCCTCTTTTTATTTCTTTAATGTTACAAATATGTTTTTGTATTCGGTCATATGCTTTGAGCATCCAATGGCTTCTTCTATTTTGGGCTAGTAAGGCAAACCTGTACTCCTCAACCTTCAAATTTTCTTGCTTCCTTTCCCAAGTTCTTTGTTGTTCCTCTATATGATTGAAAGGAACATGTCTAGTTTCCATTGAAGAAACTATCAAATCACTTATGCAATTTATGGTTGTGTGTTCAAAATTGTTACATTTGTAGAATTTAATTTCATAACCTAGAGCACCAAAACTGTTATAATTTCTCTCAAATGCCTCACGAGTATTTTTGGGATAATTTCCTTCATAATGATTATTGGGATATTCATAGCCACTTTTGTTCTAGGTGTTTCTACCCTTTTGTAGGCTCTACAATTTATGGCTTTATGCCCAAAATTATTTCAAGAATATCACCATCCAAGAAAAATATTTTGGTACATGGGTGTGGGTGGTCTTCTAGTTGATATTGTTCTTCTAAAATCATGATCTTCTTCTTGGGTATTATTCATTCCTAGTTTTTGATTCAATGTTCCTCTGAATGCACGATCTTATTCTTGATTCTTCTTTATTTTTTTGGTTTTGTATGTCATCTTTAGACTCTTTCATTCTTCTTTCCTGATGGAACCCTTGATAGTATCTACATAACTTATTTTCTCTGCTTCATTTCCTATCATCATTGAGCTTGAACCCTCATATCAGTATTATTTTTTTTTCATCCAAGTCCAGACTTGTCATAGAATGGTTTTTATTGCAGATGATTTAATCTAGTATTTTGGTGATAATTCCAAAATTTGGTTGGATGTCCTTCTTATGTAGTTCCTTTCTTACTAAGACTATTTCAGTTTCCAGATTCTCTGTTATTTTCTTCTTTTCTTCCAATTGTCGCTTGAGTGTTTATTCAATCACTTTGGCTTCTTCCAACTGAATCCTTAGATCTATGATAGTATGTTTGGCTTTTCTAGAATTTTTTCTACAGTTTTGAAATCCTTCCTTCATTTTACTTAACTCTTCAAGAGAGACTTGTTTTTCTTCCTTTCTATTCTCAAATCACTTAAGCCACTGATCAATTTTTCCTCAAGATTCAATTCTCCTTCTTATTCATAGTATCCTTCATTATTTTCAGTAGTTTCCTCTAGAGTCTCTAACGCCATGAATATTACTCTCCTTGAGTCACTGTCACTATCATCATCTTCATCATATGAAGAACTATCGTCTTTTGAATAGAGGATTTTATTTTTAAAAAATCTTCCTTTATTTATTTCCTTGTGTTTTTTTATATTTCTTTTATTTCTTAGGAACTTCTTCTTCATCACTTATGAACCCCTTGCATAAGGACATTTAGAAGCAAAATGGCCAAATTTACCACAGTTAAAGCATTTGAAAGGAATCTTACCTTTGTACTTATCAGTTACTTTTTTCAACTTTCTCACAAACTTGGCTTCTTCTTCATTGTTTGAATCATCACTATTGTTGGAGCTTCTTGGAGGCTTTGAAAATTTCTTCCCTTCTGGATGGATTTCCCTGTTCTTTTCTCATTTCATATGTTGTAAGTATTCCATGTAATTCATCCATTCTCAGCATATCCAAAACTTGTATTTCTTCCAGAGAGAAGATTTTAGGGTCAAATATCATTGGGAGAGATCTCAGTATCTTTTTCACAATAATTGAATTTTCAATCTTTTCTTCTAGTTCTCTTATAGTATTCACAATTTCATCAACTTGAAGAAAATAAGTTACAATATCTTCATCTTCCTTCATTCTCAAATTTTCAAATTGTCCTCTATAATACTGAAGTTTGGCCCCTTTGACTTTATCATCTCCCTCATAAACATTCTTGAGATTGTCCCGGATTTCCTTTGCAGAATCAAAGGAGTAATTGTTGACATAACCTTAACAAATTATGAAAACATAGTTATTGTTGACGATTAAAATCGCAACGAGTAATTTCACCCGCAAGGTATTACTAAAGCCCTATTATTTAAACTATGTTAATAATATAATACTAGTAGGTGGGACCCCCTTGTAGACTGGAGGCTCAAAGATAGTCATATCACACTTTGTATGCTGTTGTTTCAATGCTTCTTACAGGTTCCTATATGGTTGACAGTGCAGTCATGGTTTCATTTTGGATATAGTAACAAGTGGATGATGCATTTTATGGGATGTTTTGCTATTTAAAGCTTTATTTTTATGTTATGATTGGCATATATTTACAATCGCTACATTTAATCATGTCACCATGATTTATTACCTGGCTACACATACACAAGAAATATGTTAGTAATGACATAACCAAAACAAAGAGAAGAAACTTATGGAAACAATCCTAAAAGAAAGGATCTATGTTTATGCTATGTTAGAATTTATGTGCAATTGTAAATCTAAAACATGTTAGTGTTAGTCCTAACTATTAAATGGTTGGTTAGTGTCTATGCGATTTGCATTTGAGTTATTTTGGGCGCATATGATATGGCAATGCATATGGTATGGCATAAGGACTTGGCAAGGGTTAACGTGAATTTTTGGGTGGCGCATTTGGAAAGGAATATGGTCGCAGTTTTCAATGGTTTGGAAATTGATTACATGGTTTAAATGATATGGTGAGTGTTGGTTGTCTTGTACTTCGGAATTGAATAAAAGAGGAGATGGAAGCAGGGTGTAGTAAATACACGTCACTCCATACTCACCCCATCAGGTTGTCACCCTAGTATGGTTCTTGTTGCATTTTGATCTACCGGTGGCTAAGCTCCGCAATTCAGGCTTGGGAAGAAAATGCTCGGCCATCTCACCCTTTTAAGCTCCCAGTTACATGTATGGTTTTTTTCACCCCATACATGAATTACGCTATATGTATGAATGAACAATGGCTCAGTAATGCTTGGTTTTGTGTTTTCCTGAGAATTGCAACTGTGTAAATGCCTGGTTTTTTTTCTCTGGAATGACTGTGTAATTGTTCGATTTGCAAGTAAAAGAATTGGTTTTGGTTGAGTTGTGCATTCGCTAGTTTCTTTGTTGGTTAAAATCGTGGTGGGTCTCTATGGATATTTAAATGAATATGGGTATTATTTCTTTGTTTTTTAATGGTGGAGGGTTTCGCTCTATGTATTATTTATGGTTTCTTCCTCACAGTTATGAGGGTAAACTTGTCCAGTCGTGTTCGGACTGCCATTTGGTTATTGTATTTTTTCCAGAGTCATGGTCATGGGATTATTCACATGGTATTGGCATCAAAGTATCTCATAATTTGGTCTTAGGGTGGCCATAACGTCGATGTATATTCTTTATGGTTGTTGGGTGATATAAGTTATGCCTCGGGTTATGCATCCTCACTGGCATTGTTATCAAATGATTTGGCTCTTAAGAAATAGAAAAAGGTTATACATATGTGTGTTCTGAGTAACTTTTATTGTCCAGTGGAAAATATCTTCTCCTCTGCAAATGCAAGATGCACTATGTGCATCATTTTTCTACCCTACTCGTCGTTGTTTCCTCTCTAGTTAAATGTTGTGCCATTTCCCAGACCGGGAGTTATAAGGAACCATGTGGTTTTCTACCCTGATTATATCGAAGGGTCTTTGCCTTGGTTGATATGCCTCTGAGGACCTCCAGTTCTCTGTGCGATTTATGATTGAGCGCACTCTTGATTGCCTCTTTGTATTTGTTGTGACAGAGCCCGATTTTAAGAATCCCCAATTGTTCTTGCTCATGTCTGACATCTTTTTGGTTGTCAAAGATTGGTTATCAAGTGGAGTGGTTATGGAATGTTTTTTTGAGTCCCTATATCATCTTCCTATGATGAAATCGGTTGAAAAGTTGTGATCGGGAATGACTAATAATATGCAGTCAAAGGTCTACCTCTTTTTCATTATACTTTGAATCATTGTGTTCTACAACATGGTGTTGATTGCAAATTGGAGACTCTTGTGTGTTCACCCAATCAGGGTTATAGCAAACTATGGAATTGGTAATTGTGTGTATTTCATTATGTTCATTGTGCATCTATTATGGAATCATCAAGCATATTATGAATGGTTGCATTGACAGTGATGAAACTCGGGTTTATGTTGATTGTGGTTCCGTTACACAAAATTATTGGTTGATATGTTGAAGAATTTATGAAATCGGGCATATTTTAGAAGTCTGTTCAATTTGGAAAGGGACTCGTGCATATGTTTTAATTGGCCATTGTGCATTTATGGACGGTGTATGATATTTTTATAGCAATGTATTATGGATAGAGGTGGAGCAATGTTGTTGTGTGTTTTCTTTCAATTCTTAAAAGAAAATGAAAGAAATTAGAGACCAAGCATTCTCTTAACAGGACTGTTGAAATTTGTTTCGATTATGAGTATAATTGAAGATTGTTCTAATTGAGAAGTTTGGAAGAATTTGAATGGTGAACAGTGAACATTTTTTATACACAGTAACTATTGAATTGGTGTTGGTATTTTTTGTATTGAGTACAAAGTTATGTTTATTAATTACTTAATTTGTTTTATGAGCAATATTCATTATTTCCCTGTCATTCTCTCACTTTTCCGCACATTACAAGTCCCCTCACCTTCCTAGATTCACTATTCACTCCATGTTCTTAAAATTAAATTATAGTTAAATGAAAACTCTATATTATAGCAGTTGAAGGATGGAACAGGGATGAGTTAAAGTTGATATGTTTTGTTATTACAATAAAGTTGATTGTTTGATGATTTGTTGAGCAGTAATCATGATCTACCCCCCTTCATTTTACCATTTTTCGCTCAATACAATCCCTCATATATCCTAGAACCCTTATTCACTCCCTGCTCATTGACAAGTATTAAATGATTTTATGGATTGGATTACATGAGTCTGATGTGTTGTTGAGCCAAACTTTATTTCATATTTAAAGAGATGTCATGTATGGCTTGTTGAAGAAACTAGTTCCTAATAATTAATGCATACAGGAATGATATTATTCAGCAGACGTAGCCATGGTCGGGGTAACAGGGGAAGAGGAAATTGGAACAGGGGCCCTAGAAGGCCAAGGTTTTCTATACATTTTGATGCAGACTCACAATATTTGAGCCAGCTATTCCAAGCTGGATTTTTTAACTGGATTGGAAAAGGAGTGGTCCAACCTAGGCCAGAAAGACCTCCTTTCCAAGCCCGCATGTCCATGGTATCCCAGTTCTCCCTCATGTCTCGTTACAACCTGAAGTCCCTAAAAAGGACGAACGGCAAGAGATTGTCCACCCTACAGTCTCCCAACATCGTGGCTGGCCCAATTTGTCTCTACCTGCTCCTCCTCCACTAGTTAACCAATTTTTCCAAGATTCCCCTACACACTCACTAGTATAGTATTCCCACGCAAGCAAGAGGTTAAAAACCAAAGCGCACCATGCTCCTGATAAAGGAAATTTTGTTTCTTCCCCCTCCTCTCCCTCAAATGACTCTGCCAAATCCGTTTCATCTCGCATGCATTTGAGAGATGATTGCTCTCGTGTTATCAGTGAGATTAGGCCTAAAGGCTCCACACAGCCTAAGGAAAATTCAGAGAAATCAAAGGGAGACAGCGGAAACAAGGGGAAAATTGTATCCTTAAGTGGAAAATATGGTTTTTGAGTGTTTTTATTTATTGATTGTTGAGAAGAGTTGACTTCTAAAGTTTTTGGACAACACACTATTTTTTGGATATTATATTTTTGGATGTGGTTTCAAATATCATTGATATTAATTTTCAAATTATGAGAGTGATGAAGGGAGCCACAAGGAAGGATGTGTTTTGATTGATTAACTAGTTGTGTTTATGCTTGTTAAATAAACCAAATGAAGTCACAAGGGGTCCCACCTACTAGTTATTATTTATTAAAGACCTTTATTATTATTTTATTAATTTTCCCCCTAAACTAAAAATTTGGTTGAGTTTTAGTTAACTTAAATAAAGAGGTAGTTTAACTACTTCAACTAATTTTGTTTTCTTAAAGGAAAAAAGAGAAGGAGGAACAAGAGGAGAATAGAAGGAGAAAGCATACTAAGGTCTTCTCTTGATTTTTATTGAGATAATTCAGTTTTCATTCATTCTTTAATTCATTGAAAGCCTGATTCTCTTTTATGATAGTAGGGTCCTATTGTAGATAGCAAGATTCAAGGTTGAATTGCATCATTCAGACACTTGTTTTTCAGAGGTGTTGATATATCTTTGATAGTCTGTGTAGACTTGTCTATTTGTGAATTAAATTTCATGACTGATAAAGGATATTGTGTAGAGTCGAGTGGGCAACAATCTGTGCCAAGATGATCCAGATTTTAAAGTTCAAATTTTTTACTTTCTGTCAAAAGTCCTTTTGTATGGTTTTCATCGGGCACATCTAAGTTTGACTTTGGTCCAAACTTCCTCAGGGAATTTTGTAAAGAGAATTATTATTTTGATAAATTGGAATGAAATAAGTGATTTCTTTATGTCTCATTTGTGTTTATTATTGACTTGGTATTTTTACTTATGTCTCTAAATTTATTTATCCATCTGTTATATTCAGAAAATTACATAAATATTGAATTTTTCAGTAATATTTTATTTATAAGAAAATCAGCCTAAGCCCTTGTAACCAATACTTGTGGATTATGAAACAATTTTTTATGGCTATAAACATAGGGTGATATTCTAGTTTATCTTTCTTTAGCCAAGTAAGATCTGAAAATTCTTGAGTAAGATCATTTCATATATTTTCCTCAACATTTATTTGGCGACCATAATGGGGAGATCTTCAATATCTCTTTGGTTGATTTTTACGCTTGATTATCATCGAATGTATCTATTTTTCTAATATTGATTCTTTGACTGTTTCATTTCTTAATGACTGTACATTTTGCAAGGTAGCCTAATATTGAGCTCGGTCTTCAAGATCATGCCAGCATTGCTTTAAACTTTTTTAACACCATTTTAGACACTATTAATACTCGGGTTGAGCTTAATCATTCATGGGTAGCAATTGAACAAGACATAAGTGCCCAAGAACGTTGGGAAGCTAGACGTAGACATCTTAGGAATCAACCATAATTTTCTTTTTTAGCTTTGATCTTCCTTTCATGTCCTTAGACCTTTGTGTTTCTAGGAGAAGAAGAGGCTTATCACTTGAAATTAATCCTATTGTTGAAATAGGAAGAAGGAACGTTGTGTTATCAACCCAACAAATTTCTCTAAGGAGAACCTTGTCTGATTCATCCAATTCATATTTCTCTCCCTTACCTATTATCGACAAGATGGCATTTAGTGGTGGCTCTAGTGGCACTGGAGGTGCTTCATTATATCAATCTTCAACTTAGTCAGTGATTGGTAGCTTATATAGTCACCAAGTCCCTTTCCAATCTACCACAAACCGCACCAAAGTCATTAAAAAGTATGGGCTTTTTCAGTTTGAAGAAGATGATACAACCACACCATGGCATGTTTCCTCTCCTCTTAACCTGGCACCTGCTACTTGCCCACTCCCTAAATTCAAAGAGAATCTCCCTAGGTTTTTAGGGAATAACATTGTCACTATGAATGAACACTTGGTGGTATTTTCTAATGCCTGACACAACATAGGAGCCAATGACAATGATACTTGTATGTGCGTATTTATCAATTCCCTTGAAGGGAAGGTTGCAGTTGATTTCTTCGATCTCCTTCCTAATATTTTGTCTACTTGGGAGGAATTAGTATATTGGTTCAAATCCACCTATGGGAAATCCAAAATCCCACCCGAGCAGTTATGAGAATACAACAACATCTCTTATACGGGTGGTGAGACCATCAATTCCATCAACTTGTGTGTCACCAAGTTATACAATCAAATCCATGAACTCATTCGACCTCATAACCAAACCTCTTTCATGCATTATTATAATGCATTACCTTCCCCTTATTGTCATAGGCTTGAGGAAAAGGTCATTGATAACCTCAGTTCTGCTCTGCATACTTGTTTAGAGTATGAAGAACAGCTTGAAAGAAGAGGTGTTCCCCAAGGAGAATTAGTTAAACAGACAGACATGTCTTCCCTCTTATAGCTTTTGCAAGACATTAATAATCGTATGATAGCGTATGAGTGAAAGGGAAATGTCTCCACTCTTACCCCTGGAGCTTCATCCTCTTTTTCACCCCCTTTTAGAAATCCAAATGAAAATAATTTTCAGCCTAAGGCTATCATGCCTCATAGTTGGTGTAACTTTTGTGAGGAACACCATGAGGAAAGTACATATGAGGTAAGGAAGAGTGTCAAAGATAAAATCTTTGGTAAGAGACCTGAAACTACTATCATTGTCCTAGATTTTACAGAGCCAGAAGATGTCATGATCATCAATACTAGGAATAAATCCTATGCTCCAAAAAGAAAATATGATCCTCCCCGCAATTATTCTAGCTCGAGATCATCCTCACCAGCTGCTACTGTTTAGGTTCCTCAGGTTCCTGAAAGTCAAGGAACGATCTCTCCTCTCCCCTCTTCCAAATACAATATTCTAAATCAGTTTGCCAACATCAAAGCATATGCAACCCTTCTAGACATGGTTGTTGTCCCTGAACAACAAAGCCATCTAAAACAATTCATGGAAGGAAAATCTTTTGTTGTAGCCAACCTCTCTAAAGAGGTAGATGAAGAGGATTTGTCTGTAAATAAATTAGGTGTACATAAATTTAGATACCCTGTAAAAAAATCCCCCTTTTATATATCTGTAAATATTATGGATAATATTTCCCATTGTTACATCATTGACAGCGGTTCGGGCCCAAGTGTAATGTAAAAGATTATTATGGAAGAGCTAGGCTTGTCTTGTACAAATGAGAATGCCAAAATCATGCTCTCTTATAATAGTATACAACAAACGACCATAGGTGAAATCAAGGACGTGACCTTGGTTTTGTGCATTCACCCTAAAATCAAGGACTACTCGATCATTCTAGGAAGAGATTGGAAATCTTTGACAGGTGGATACCTCTCACTCGATGGGACACACTTATCCATTCCTCAGAATGGTAAAAACATCATAGTCCTTAGAGAGGGAAGGATTGCACCTTACATAGAAAGTGTTCCACAACCTAATGTGAATTATATCGAAGAGGACCTAGGGGTGTATTCCATTTTTTCCAAGGAGGACAACACTCCCTTGGAACAAATTGACTTAGACGACGATATGTGGCATATGCACTTTGATGGTTCATGCTCTAATGAAGAAAACGTGGTTGGGATTATATTGTACTCTCCTATGGGAAAAATTCATAATTTTTCTTATAGGTTGGATTTTTCTTGCACAAACAATGTCACTAAATTCAAATCTTTATTATTAGGCATTGAAAATGCCTATAATTTGGGTTGTGGTCACCTTACATTTTTTGGGGATTTCGATCTTGTTGTGAACCTTGTATGTAAGATATACTCTCCTAGCAACAAGTTGATGAAACTCTACACCCAAACTATTTGGGCACTTATCTCGAACCTACTATCTTTCAACATTACTCATGTTAAGAGGGAATTGAACTCAATGGCTGATCAATTAGTTGTTTTTGCATCCTCTCCTAATCGACAACTTATGTCTCAAAGACCTTATTGTAATTTTCAATCTTTGTATCATCCACACATCCATGAAAATACAGAATCATGGCAGGTCTTTGATCCAGTTGGATATTGGTGTCCACCCACCTATTCCACTAGCTTGAAAAATAGTTTTCCACCTTGGCAGTTTTTTGGGTTCCAAACTTCTGAGGCCATTTCGAGGCCCTAAACGACGTTTTTTGGGGATTTAGGGCCCAGGTGATTGTTTAAGGTGTTGACTTGGGTCAGTCAGGAATTGTTCTTATCGGTTAGAACTTTCCAACGGGCTATCATGCACCTAAAACAGAGATCGTGTGCAAACGTTACGACCCTGGGAAGTTGATGTACTAACTTACCCAAATGGGGCCCACATGACTTTTGGCGCTTCATCTCCTAGGGTTAGGTTTTTGGATGTCTAGGGTTTTTAACATTCTTGTTTATTTTAAAAGGCCTTCAGAGCCTCATTGTAACCATCTTCTTGTGAATGAGTGCAGTCATCACATCTCTTCTCAGAGATACGCCGCCATCATTCCAACAAGCTTGTTTTCCACTACATTTTACAGTTTCAACTTATTTCCTTATTGAATAGAAAACTAGTTTTATTGTATCTCTGTTATTCTGTGTTAAGCATCTGTTAATAATTTGTAGTCATTTCATTATGCTCATAAAATCTGGATCAGTGGTATCATAGTGGCCTACTCTTTGTTATCTTAATGCATGTCCCCAACGAAGTCAAAGTACAAGGAATTGGGTCTTGATCTTGTTTATCTTGAGGATAAAACCTCTCACACGCCCAAGTGACCTCTCATGGTAGGAGAAAAGAAATATGATGGGACTGGAGATCCTTTCAAAATGTTGCTTGAGGAATCCCTCATGCAACAGAGGAATGAGATGATGGATAGTTTTGCGCAAATCCTTCGGTGGCTACCAACAGGCGACGCATCTTCTTCGAGCGAAGGCGCCACCCCCTTCAAGGTACAAATAAACTTCAATATTCCCATTTTTGAAGTTCATATAAACGCAGATGGTGTAGACAAGTAGTTGAATCTACTAGAAGGGTATTTTTTTGTCCATAACTTTTCGAATAGATAAAATATTACTTTTGTGCTCCTCAAATTTTTTCCCCATGTCAAAGATTGGTGAGAAACTTTCTGTGAGCAAAAGGAAACAGAGGAACCCTCATTATTTATAGTAACAACCACTTGGGAATCCTTCAGGGATGTTATTAAGGAACAATACTACCCTGTTGGCAGTTATGATGACCTGTATACCAAATGGACCACATTGTGGCAAGAAAGAGACCAAGCAGTGTCAGAGTTCACAAATATCTTCCATACCTTGCACACCAAGCTCGATATCAAATATTCGGAGAGACATATGGTTCTCAAGTATCGCAGTTCTCTGCATATATACATCTAGACCGAAATGGAATTTCTGGACATCTCGTCCTTGGGCGCGGCTTGTTGATACGCCATCAAAATCTAGCAAAAGCTTAAACAAAAGACGCAGCAATTTGGGCTTGGAAACCGCTCACAGCAAAAGCCAGGAAAGGGCGACCCCAACCCATAGAACAAAGGACAGAGAAAACATGGACAGTATCAGGACAACCAGTCCAAGCCACAAGAAAAGAAGGGCATCGAAAATACAAAGAAAGATACTGGGAAGTGGTGTGACTTCCATAAGATCCCTTGGCATAACACTGTTGATTGTCGCTCAAAGAAGTCGTTGGTGGACAAAGTTAAAGCCTATGAATAAGATGTGGGTTCTAACTCTAACTCAGAACTAGAAAGGGGAAGATGGATCATTGAGGCGGAACCCAGTGCTACCGTTGCTACCACCAAGCTCCAGCCTAGTGAACCAGACGAGCCAAAAGAAGGAGAGCGCCTCTTCCATTCACATATGTGGGTAAAAGGCACCCTGTTTCACTTCAACGTTGATAGCGGTAGCCATAATAACCTCATCTCATCAGAGGTCGTCAAGTGATTATCCCTACTGACAATGTTGCACCCAAAACCCTACACCATTGGATGGCTCCACCAAGGAAGCGATATCTGCGTCAGCCAACAGTGTCGAATGTCTTACGGCATCAAACCCTTCAAAGACAAGGTATTGTGTGATGTTTCTCCTCTCAAAGTTTCTGATGTTATTTTGGGCCAACCTTATTTATGGAAACATCATGTTGTATATGAGTCTAGGCCTCATAGTGTTATTATTACTTTGAACAGGAAATTGTACAGGATACCCGAGGCAATCCCACCTGGTGCTATTTCCTTGATCTCTACCAAGCAAGGCAGGAAGGTCATCTCTCAGACGGGGAAGTTTGTCTTCTTTGTGATTCGCTCTCAGAATGAGTGAAAGATCACAGCCACATCCAGGGTCTCTACGTCCGACCTCTCCACACAGCAGAAGCAAGTAGATAAGGTCATGGAAGAATACTCGGATATATTCTCCTCACCTACCAGGGTACCTCTACACTGTTAGGTCAAGCACCCCATCGATCTGACCCCCGACACATCGCTTCCCAATCGACCAGTCTATCTTCGCTCTTTGTTAGATAATGAGGAGATCAAGCGACAGATCCAATAACTACTCCACAAGGGGAACATCCTTCCCATATAATCACCTTGAAGGAGCCCAATCTTTTTGGTACAGAAGAAAGATGGAACCTAGCGACTCTGCATTGATTATCAGGCCCTGAATAAAATCACATTCAGAAACTGGTACCTGATTCCCTGAATCGACGACCTCCTTGATTAACTCACGGGGGCAAAATACTTCAGTAATATTGATCTGAAATCTGGCTACCATCAGGTCCTAATAGAATGGATAGATGTATGGAAGACCGCCTTTAAGTCAAAGGAAGGCCTTTTTGAATGGTTGGTCATGCCCTTTGGTTTGACAAATTCTCCAACCACTTTCATGAGGATGATGGATGATATCCTGCGACCATTCACCAATACCTTTGTAGTGGTGTATCTGGATGACATTCTCATTTATAGCAAGACTTATTTAGAACACTTGCAGCATATTCAGCAGGTTCTACACACCCTGCGGCAGCACAAGCTATACGTCAACTTGGGAAAATGCTCCTTTGGCATGGACAGGGTTCATTACCTAGGATACATCATTGATCAGCATGGCGTACATGTGGATCCATCCAAGATCCAAGTCATATGTGACTGGCCAGCCCCAATCACACTCACTGAGCTTCAGAGCTTCTTGGGCCTTGTCAATTTCTTCCGCAGGTTTGTGTTGGGATTCTCCCATATTGCATGGGTCGTCAGCCAAATAACCAAGGGTAGTGGTAAGAAGAAATTTGCGTGGGGCTGGTCCCAACAACAAGTGTTCGATGATTTGAAGTAAATCTCATGCTCATCCCCAGTAATTTCACTACCTGACCTACAACAGCCCTTTGAGATCGATACATATGCTTTAGACTATGTTGTGGGTGTTGTTCTCACTCAGCACGACCACCTCATGGCCTATCATAGTGAGACACTATCAAATGTTGTCTGTAAGTACCCTACTTATGAAAAATAAATGTACTGCATTGTGGAATCCCACCGCCAGTGGAGACATTACATTATTGGGAAGGAGACAGTCGTCCACACTGATCATAATCCACTGTAGTTCATGCATACACAAGGAAAATTGCAGAATGACCGCCATCAAAATTGGTCCACATACTTGCAGGAATTCCACCTCAACATCAAGTATAAAATAGAAAGTACCAACTTTGTCACTGATTGCCTCAGCGGACCGCTAGTCGCAGCACTCACCACGGTTCTAAACTCTTGCGTCCATGAGACCTTTGGATGGCCCCAACTCTATGAGACAGGCCCAGACTTCGCCACCACATACCAAATGTTGGATGAAAACACATTTGTCTATAATTTCCATCTTCGGGATGGGTTGTTGTGTCGTATGGGCCATATGTGTGTTCCATCAAGTGATCGATTGAAGATGATATGGGAATCCCACTACAGTCGGGTGGAAGGACACTTCTACGCCGAAAAGACAGTAGTGATTCTACAGAAACATTTCTACTGGCTGAAACTTTGACAGGAGGTCAGCAAGTATATCAGGTCTTGCATTGCCTGTGTTATTTCTAAACTAACCACTAAGGAACAGGGCCTGTAAACCCCTCTTCCTACTCCTAACAGGCCATGGTAATCTATCTCAATGGACTACATGTCGGGCCTCCCGTCCACCAAGCAGAGAAACAACTGTATTTTTTTGGTTTCGATCACTTTTCTAAGATGGAAATTTCAGTTGCCTGCAAGAAGAGAATCACAGCAGAGGCCATTGCCAAGCTCTTATTTGAACGAGTCTGGGTACATTTTGGAATCCCACAAACCATTGTCTCAGATCGAGACAGTCGATTTCTCAGCACATTCTGGTCAAGCCTCTGGTCACTGTTGGACACCAAGCTCACCAAATCCATGGCCTTCCACCCCCAGATAGATGTCAAACTGAGGTCATAAATCAAATGATCATGCATATCCTGTGCATGTATAATTCCAAGCACCCTCGCACATGGGATGATATTCTTCCCTATGTCTATCATAGCTACAACCAATCCCTGCATAGCTCAACCAGCCACAACCCTTTTTAGGTGGGTTTGGGATTCCAACCATTGGGTCCCATAGACGTTGCACTTCCCCTTGCGGTCACCTCGGCTGACTCATCTCCTGCTCCATCTAAATCTGACAAAGCCACCCGACTCATTGAGTGGATCCAGCACATATGCCAACAGGTTCAGGATATCCTACAGAAGTCCAATGACAAGTACAAGCAGCGCCATGATCAACATCGGGTGCCACATAAGTTTTAGGTGGGCAACAAAGTTTGGTTTCACTTGCAGAAAGAACGCCTTATAGGACCCCATCGGAAGCTTCTCCCACTCCATTATGAGTCGTACACCATCACTAAGGATGCGGGGGATAATTATTTTGAGCTCAACATTCCTCCTTTTCTTGGCCTGAACCCAGTGTTCAACGTGGATCTCCTTCAGCCTTATTTCCCACCATTATTGGACACCTCAGAAGTAGCAGAACATCTGACACCAATAGAGATCAACCCTGCCTGCATACAACAGGAATCCATTGATCAGATTTTGGACACACAGATCAATGACACTCGATAGCAAAGGATCCAGCTTTATCGAGTCATCAAAGCAGGGCAACTCCTGCACCAAGGCAAGTGGCTCACCTAGGGCCAAATTCAGTAGAAATTTCCTCATCTGATGGGGAAACTCAACTCAATGGAGACCATTGCTTCCTAAGGAGAGAGGATTGATCAATGTGGATATCGGTGGCCACACACCTATTCCACTGGCTCGAAAAATAGTTTTCCACCTTGGCAGTTTTTCGGCAGTTTTTGGGTTCCAAACTTTCGGGGACGTTTTGAGGCCCTAAATGACGTTTTTTGGAGATTTGGGGCCCAAGTGACTACTTAAGGCCCTTACCTGGGCCAGTCGAAAATTGTTCTTTTCAATTAGACATTTCCAATGGGTTATCGTGCGCCTAAAATGGAGATTGTATGCAAAAGTTACAACCCCGGGAAGTTGATGTACTAACTTACCCAAACATGGCCCACATGACTTTTGGCACTTCATCTCCTAGGGTTAGGTTTTTGTATGTCTAGGGTTTTTGACATTCCTGTTTATTGTAAAAGGCCTTCAGAGCCTCATTGTAACCATCTTCTTGCGAATGAGCGCAACCGTCACATATCTTCTCAGAGATAAGACACCACCATTCCAGCAAGCTTGTTTTCCATTGCATTTTACAGTTTCATCTTATTTCCTTATTAAATAGAAAACTAGTTTTATTGTATCTCTATTATTCTGTGTTAAGAATCTGTTAATAATTTGTAGTCATTTCGTTCTGCTCATAAAATTTGGATCAGTCTTCCCTAGTGATGAGAGAATTTGTGCTTTCATTCAAAATGAACCTTATAAGCCTAAGGAAATCATATCAATGGAAGATCACAAGATTCCTAAGGGCTTGACTCCTCTAGAAATTTCATTTTCATAGAGTGATGTAGGCAACAAAGAGAAACATAAAGAAGAGGAGTTGAAAAGGAAGGTGGGTGAAACCATCTCCTTGAACATTGGAACACCCGAGTCTCCAAAGAATGTTAAAATAGGTGCCCAATGTTCTAATGAAGAAAAAATGAAGTTTGTCAGACTTCTTGGTGAATTTCAAGATGTTTTTGCTTGGTCTTATGAGGATATTCGTAGTTTTGATCCCACTCTGATAAATCATGTCATTCCTATCAAGGAGGGAATAAAACCAGTTAGGAAAAAGCAAAGACCTATCAACCCTGCACTAGAAGCAAGTATTCGAAAGGAGTTGGAAAAACTCTTGAAGGCTGGAATTATCTTTCCGATTAAGTATTCATAATGGGTTTCTAATTTGGTTCTC
Organism: Picea engelmannii; assembly: GCA_009831015.1. Classification (NCBI taxonomy): domain Eukaryota; kingdom Viridiplantae; phylum Streptophyta; class Pinopsida; order Pinales; family Pinaceae; genus Picea; species Picea engelmannii. The sequence continues at coordinate 524,149 of ML776769.1, forward strand.
GTTTGGAAAAAAATTGGTTATATTATATTATGCATAGATTTTCACGCATTGAATCGGACTAGCATAAAATATCACTTTCCTCTCCCTAATATGGAAATGATTTTGCAACAAGTTGCAGGATCACAGATGATGTCCTTACTTGGCGGTTTCTCTGGTTACAATCAAACCAAGGTAAAAAGGGTAGATAAATATAAAACCACCGTATTTACTCATTGGGGCACTTTTTCTTACGAACGTATGCCTTTTGGCTTATCCAATGCAGGTGTCACGTCACAAAGGGTGATGCAGATACTTTTTGACGATTTGATCGGCAAGATTATTCATATCTATCTTGATGATTTAATCGTGTACTCTAAAGGGAGGTCATATGTCTCAAAGTTTCAAAAATCATGGTTGGGTCCTTTCAAGATCGCTTTTGTCCTGGCTGAAAACTCTTACATTCTATAATATTTACAAGAGTGATTGTTTTCCTACAGCACTAACAGTTCTCACTTAAAACACTATGTGGAACCAACTTGAAAAGCTTAACGTTGTTTGGATTGTTTTGTATATTAGTAGTTCAGTTATGTTTTCATTTTAGTAGTTTTCATTACTGCTTTTTCAATTTTTCTTTTAAAACAGTTTTCAATTCTGCTTTCATTTTAGTAGTTTTCATTTCTACTATTTTCATTTCTGTCATTCCATTTTTGTTGTTTTAAATTTTGCAGTTTCATTTCTGTTATGACTTTTCTTGCTTTTGTTCTTTTTTATTTCAATTTTTGGTCAAGAATGAAATGTTGGATCAGTTCTGCCACAGAAACACTCCTGCAAAGTATTGTTAGTCAATAACAATCAATCTTACACGGCTATTATGATGTTCCCCCTGAAAGCATCATTGAATTTGTTATCTCCTTTCACTATTGTCTTATGATATAGTTGGTTCACCTAGCTTCTGCTTTCCATTTCTTTATCCATTTTGAGATTCAAAAGAGAAAGTCCAAAAAAAAATTCTCCTTGAAGTCAAGAGAAAATTTTGGTTGAATGATTATGCTTACAGGGATAAACCCCCTCATACTTGACACTTTCCATGAGTTGTTCCCAAATACCCGATCATTTTTCCATTAAATCAGCTCACTTCCCCATGTTGCATAATCATTTCAATTTATATCTTCTTGATCTAATGTTACTTGGTATGCGAAACCATACATTATGAGTTTTTAATCTGTTGGAAACAGATTTCCCTGTGGAGTCTTTAGTTTGTTGACGATTAAAATCGCAACGAGGAATTTCACCCGTAAAGTATTGCTAAAGCCCTATTATTTAAACTATGCTAATAATATATTTCTAGTAGGTGAGACCCCCTTGTATATTTGAGGCTCAAAGATAGTCATATCACACTGTTTATGTTGTTGTTTCAATGTTTCTTACAGGGTCCTATATGGTTGATAGTGCAGACATGATTTCATTTTGGATATAGTAACAAGTGGATGATGCATTTGATGGGATGTTCTGCTATTTAAAGATTTATTTTTATGTTATGATTGGCATATATTTACAATCGCTATGTTTAATTGTGTCACCCTGATTTATTACCTGGGTACACATACACAAGAAATATGTTAGTAATGACATAACCAAAACAAAGAGAAGAAACTTATGGAAACAATCCTAAAATAAAGGATCTATGTTTATGTTATGTTAGAAGTTATGTGCAATTGAAAATGTAAAACATGTTAGTGTTAGTCCTAACTATTAAATGGTTGGTTAGTGGCTATGCGATTTGCATTTGAGTTATTGTGGATGCATATGATATGGAAAATCATATGGTATGACATAAGGACTTGGCAAGGGTTAACGTGAATTTTTGGGTGGTGCATTTGGCAAGGAATATGGTCGTAGTTTTCAATGGTTTGGAAATTGATTACATGGTTTAAATGATATGGTGAGTGTTGGTTGTATTATACTTCGTAATTGAGTAAAAGAGCATATGGAAGCAACGTACAATAAATGCACATCACTCCATACTCCCCCCATCACTCTGTCACCCTAGTATGGTTCTTGTTGCATTTTGATTTGCTGGTGGTTAAGCTCCTCAATTCAGGCTTGGGAAGAAAACGCTCAGACGGCTCACCCTTTTAAGCTCTCGGTTACAAGTATGGTTCTTTTTCACCCCATCCATGAATTTCACTCTGTGTATGAACAAACGATGGTTCAGTAATGCTTGGTTTTTTGTTTTCCTGAGAATTGCAATTGTGTAAATGCGTGGTTTTTTTTCTCTGGAATGATTGTGTAATTGTTCGATTTGCAAGTAAAAGAATTGGTTTTGGTTGAGTTTTTCATTTTCTAGTTTCTCTGTTGGTTAAAATTGTGGTGGGTCTCTGTGGATTTTTATATGAATATGGGTATTATCACTCTGTGTTTTAATAGTGGAGGGTTTTTCTCTGTGTATTCTTTATGGTTGCTTCCTCACGGTTATGAGGGTAACCATGTCCAGTCATGTTCAGATTTCCATTTGGTTTTTGTATTTTTTCCAGAGTCATGGTCGTGGGCTTATTCACATGATCTTGGCATCAAAGTATCTTGTAATTTGGTCTTAGGGTGGCCATAACGTCGATGTATATGCTTTATGGTTGTTGGGTGATATAAGTTATGCCTCGGGTTATGCATCCTCACTAGAATTGTTATCAAATGATTCATCTCTTAAGAAATAGACAAAGTGTTGGACACACCTACCACACTTAGGGAGGGGGTGAATGAGTGTGGGGCTCTTTTTTCCAAAACTTCCCTCTTATACAAAACTCATTAGTTGGATTTCAACATTTACTTATTACTCATTATTGTTATTTATAGCCAATTAGATGTGAACATATATCAACAACATATATCATAACATATATCATCAATAATTCATCACCACAAGGAACATAAAGAACACAAGATGTATGTACAATTTTCTTTTCATTTCAGACTACAATCCTTGGGGTTTTTCAGCAACAACTGATTAGAGTACAACTCTACAATATCACCAGCTCTATAATTCAAGACTCATCTTACACCCTCATCACCAACTAAGATGAGGCAACAATCCTCAACAAATATCAATCTGCAAAAGATACGCGACATGTCAGTAGTGCAGCCCGCGTGTGTACGCGCCCTGGCTCACTACAGCCCGTGTATGTACACGGCCAATGTATACAGCAACTGGTGTATACCTTCTGATATATTAGGGTTTATCCTTTTCATCACATACTCGGATCCTCTGAAACCTACAATAAGAATTTATTTTTCCTTCCACTGTCCAAACTGACCACCAGCCAGTCACAACACATCCAAGCTCTCCAATATCTTACTCATTCTCCACAACCAATCAATATGAATGCTAACTCAATCATGTATAAGAAACTAGTATACCATAGCAATCATATCACAACTTAATCACAAGAGTATTGCTCACTCCATCAACCAACATAAACCACATCACAATAGCCATACCAAGAATGCCCTAAGCATTCACAACACAACAAGCAATATTATCCATCAAGACAATAATGTAACCATACCAGTGTCTCATTGACAGATCTAAGCCCATAGAATGCAGATGTGGAAACTGCTTCAGTCTTCAACAACCAGTCATCATCTCAAACACAAATCCCCATGATTTTATCCACTGTACGCACCATGTCCTCATACAGCCCGTGTATCTACGCGCCTTGGCCCATTATAACACGCATACACCTCAGAATATAGGGTTTATGAAGCTCCGAGACTTTTGTCGTCAAGATCTCCGATATTGACAAAGATTTGATGCGTCCATGAGATCCTGTTCACACTCTCTTTCTCAGAATAGATCTTCAGTTATGCTCAAGAGATCTATACCAAATATGCTCACAAGAAGATCTCCATCAATACTCCAAAATATAATCTCGCAAGAAGTTCTCCATTGATCCACACCAAGGATGTTTTTGCAAGAGACCATTGCTATAGTATTTATACTTTCATCCTCTAGTTCACTTAACCCATTTCTAGGTCACTTAACCCATCTTCTTTATTTTAGGGTTAACCACTTTCCATAAATAGAAACTTCTCCAATACTTTATCATTTAAATATTCCTCCTTGATTTTGTCACTTTACTTTATTATTTAAATAATCTGTCTTGACTTTGTCACTTTACTTTATCATTTAAATAATAATTTCTTCTTTGCAATCATTTTGACTTATTTGACCTTATGGGGCTTCAAGCCATCATGTGGGGGTCCTTCAACTTTGTAAGGTCATAACTCTCAAACTGTGAGGAGTTATTTGACATTCCACATACCACCTGAAATGGCATGACAAGCACTATCCATATAGGATAGTTTCACCAACAAAATAATTGATCTTCATCTCATTATTCCACATACAAGAATGGGTTCTCTCAACCACAAAGCGTCTTCCCATGAGGGCTTTCACCATAAGGGGACCACTTTGGAGTTCATCTTCTTATCAACTATGACAAGAAAATAATGAGTCATCTTTACTTCAAACAAACTATGCATCATATGAAAATGAATCCATATTCATTATGTATCAATGACAACTCATTGATCCATCTTTATCTATGCATCATATCAATGACAACTTATTGATCCATCTTCATCGATTGGTTTCCACTTGAAATCTATCATTCTCATCAAGGAAAATACATACACATTGTTCATCAATCATCAATCAATCAATCAATCCATTGACATCAATCCTTTGGCATAAATCAATCAAACCATTGGCATCAATCAATCATTTAATCACTTGACATCAATCAATCAAACCATTGGCATCATTGACAACATGATCCAACACAAAGGTTATACCTCTGTGTGTTCTGGGTAACTGTCACTATCCAGTGGACATTCACTTSTCCTCTGCAAATGCAAGACACACTATGTGCATCATTTTTCTACCCTACCCATCGTTGTTTCCTCAGTGGCTAACTATTGTGCCATTTCACAAACCGGGAGTTATAAGGAATKTTGTGGTTTTCTAATATGCTTATATGGAAGGGTCTTTTCCTTGGTTGATATGCCTCTGAGGACCTCCAGTTCTCTATGCAATTTATGATTGAAYGCACTCTTGATTGCCTCTTTGTATTTGTTGTGACAGAGCCTGATTTTAAAAATCCACAACTRTTCTTTCTCTTGACGGGCATCTTTTTGGTTTTCGAAGATTGCTTATCAAGTGGAGTGGTTATGGAATGTTTTGTCGAGTCCCTATCTCATCTTCCTATGATGAAATTGGTTGAAAAGTTGTGATCGGGAATGAGTAATAATATRCAGTCAAAGGGTTGCCTCTTTTTAGTTATACTTTGAATATGTGTTCTACAKCAAGGTGTTGATTGCAAATTGGAGACTCTTATGTGTTCCATTAGGCCCAATCAGGGTTATAGCTAATTATGGAATTGATAGTTGTGTGTATTTCGTTATGTTCRTTTTGCATCTATTATGGAATCATCGTGCATATTATGAATGGTTGCATTGAYAATGATGAAGCTCGGTTTTATGTTGATTGTGGTTCCGTTACAAGAACTTATTGGTTGATATGTTGAAGAATGTAAGAAATYGGGCATATTTTAGAAGTCTGTTCAATTTGGAAAGGGACCCATGCATATATTTTAATTGGCCAATTGTGAATTTATGGATAGTGTATGATATTTTTATAACAATGTATTATGGATAGAGGTGGAGCAATGTTGTTGTGTGTTTTCTTCCGATTCTTAAAAGGAAAGGAAAGAAATTAGAGACCAATCATTCTCTTAACAGGACTGTTGAAAGTTGTTTTTATTATGAGTATAATTGAAGACTGTTTTAATTGAGAAGTTTGGAAGAATTTGAATGTTGAATAGTGAACAGTTTTGATACACATTAACTATTGAATTGGTGTTGGTATTTTTTGTATTGAGTATAGAGTTATGTTTATTGATTACTTGATTTGTTTTATGAACAATATTTGTTATTTCCCTTCCATTCTCTCACTTATTCGCACATTACAAGTCCCCTCACCTTCCCAGATTCACTATTCACTCCATGTTCTTAAAATTAAATTATAGTTAAATGAAAACTCTATATTATAGCAGTTGAAGGATGGAACAGGGATGAGTTACAGTTGATATGTTTTGTTATTACAATACAATTGATTGTTTGATGATTTGTTGAGCAGTAATCATGATCTACCCCCCTTCATTTTACCACTTTTCGCTCAATACAATCCCTCAAGTATCCCAGAACCATTATTCACCCCCTGCTCATTGACAAGTATTAAACAATTTTATGGATTGGATTGCATGAGTCTGATGTGTTGTTGAGCCAAAATTTGTTTCATATTTAAAGAGATGGCATGTATGGTTTGTTGAAGAAACTAGTTGATAATAATGAATTCATACAGGAATGAGCTTCTTTAGCAGAGGTAGCCATGGTCGGGGTAACAGGGGAAGAGGAAATTGGAATAAGGGCCCTAGAAGGCCAAGGTTTTCTATACATTTTGATGCAGAATCACAAGAGTTGAGCCAGCTATTTCAAGATGGATTTTTTAACTGGATTGGACAAGGCGTGGTCCAACCTAGGCCAGGAATGTCTCCTTTCTAAGCATTGCATGTTCCTACTATCCCATTTCCCCCTCATGTCTCATTACACCCTGAAGTCCTTGAAAATGACGGATGGCAAGAGGTTGTCCACCTGGTAGTCTCCCAACATTGTGGCTGACCCAATTTGTTTCTACCTTATCCTCCTCCACTAGTTAACCAAATTGTCCAAGCTTCCCCTGCACACTCACTAGTACAGTCTTCCCACACAAGAAAGTGGTTAAAAACCGAATCCCACCATGCTCCTGATAAAGGAAAATTTGTTGTTGCCCCCTCCTCTCCCTCAAATGACTCTACCAAATCCATTTCATCCTGCATGCATTTGAGAGATGATTGCTCTCATGTTATCATTGAGATTAGTCCTAAAGGCTCCACACAACCTAAGGAAAATTCAAAGAAATCAAAGGGAGACAGCAGCAAAAAGGGGAAAATTGTCTCCCAGCGTGGCAAATGTGGTTTTTGAGTGTTTTTATTTATTGATTGTTGAGAACAGTTGACTTCTGAAGTTTTTGGACAACACACTATTTTTTGGATATGTTGGATATTATATTTTTTGATATGGTTTCAAATATCATTGATATCAATTTTCAAATTATGAGAGTGATGATGGGATCCACAAGGAGGTATGTATTTTGATTGATTAACTAGTTGTCTTTATGCTTGTTAAATAAACCAAAGGAAGTCACAAGGGGTCCCACCTACTAGTTATTATTTATTAAAGACCCTTATTATTATTTTATTAATTCCCCCCCCCCCCTAAACTAAAAAGTTGGTTGAGTTTTAGTTAACTTAACTAAAGAGGTAGTTTAACTACTTCAACTAATTCTGATTGCATAAAGGCAAAAAGAGAATGAGGAACAACAAGAGAATAGAAGGAGAAAGCATACTAAGGTCTGCGCTTGAGTTTTATTGAGATAATTCATTTTTTAATTCATTGAAAGCCTAATTCTCGTTTATGATAGCAGGGTCCTATTGTAGACAACAATATTCAAGATTGAATTACATCATTCAAACACTTGCTTTTCAGAGGTGTTGATCTATCTTTGATAGTCTATGTAGACTTGTATGTTTGTGAATTAAATTTCATGACTGATAAAGGATATTGTGCAGAGTTGAGTGGGAAGCAATCTGTGGCAAGTTGATCCAGATTTTAAAGTTCGGTTTTTTTACTTTCTGTCAGAAGTCATTTTGTATGGTTTTCATCGAGGACATCTAAGTTTGACTTTGGTCCAAACTTCCTCAGGGAATTTTGTAAAGAGAATGATTTTTTTGATAAATTGGAATGAAATAAGTGATTGCTTTATGTCTCATTTGTGTTGATTATTGACTTGGTATTTTTACTTATATTTCTACATTTATTTATGCATATGCTATATTCATAAAATTACATAAATATTGAATTTTTTAACAATCTTTTATTTATAAGAAAATCAGCCTAAGCCCTTGTAACCAATACTTGTGGATTATGAAACATTTTTTTATGGCTATAAACATAGCGTGATATTCATGTATATATTTCCTTAGCCAAGTAAGATATGAAAATGCTTGAGTAATATCATTTCATATATTTTCCTCAACAGTTACCAACTTAACAAGAACTCTACAGAGTTCTCGTTTTTAGGGGGGTCCAATTTTTTACCCTGTTTTTAAAAAGGGTGTTACCGGTAGCACCCACCCTCCATTTTTAGGTGGCTTTTTGATATTTTAAATTTTTCTATCCACAATGTTTCCACATTATTATTTTTTTAAATGTTATTTTTCATCTATTTTCAAATTTACTAAAAAAAAAATATATTCAACAATGTTTTTATTCAATTTTCCATGCTTCTTTCAATCTTAAAAATATTTTTTACCATTTACTTTTTTTAAGTTACGATTTTTCATATAATTGTGTCTCCTTAATTAATTTATTGTTCCGTACTTTTTAAATATAGTGGAAAACATCATTTTTAACACATTGTTTACCTTTACTGAACATAGAAAAATAATTGTAGTTAAATAACGCTATCTTTTTATATTTAGCAAAAAAATATACATTTTATAGCCATATATAATAAAAAACCTATACATTTTGTGTTGCATTATGTTTCCATTGATGTCAAAGGGTTGATGTCTTGTCATAGTATCACTGATGTATTGATTGATGTCCTATTTTGTCATAGATGTAATTGATGTCAAAGATGTCAAGTGGTGTCATAGTGATGTATTTTCATGGATTGATGTATAGACGGGATGGTGTAAAGGTTGGTCATTATTGTCTTGTCATGGTTGGTAGGAATAACCAAATGGATAAACTCCAAAGTGGTCCCCTTATGGTGAAATCCCTCACGGGAAGACAATCTTGGATAAAGTTCTCAAAGTGGTCCCCTTATGGTGAAAGCCCTCACAGGAAGACGCTTTGTGAAGTCCAAATGGTGAGGTAGCCTAGTGGTGTGGTTAGGGAATAATTAAGGAATAATGTAATGAATATCAATGAATTTGCAAGAGAAATTATTCCATATGGATATTATATGTCATGTCGTTTCTAGTGATATGTGGAATGTCACATAACTCCTCATGTTTAGAGAGTTATGTCCATGTGAAGTTGGAGAACTCTTATGAGTTATCTAGAAGCCTCTAGAAGGTCAAAGAAGTCAAATTATTCTAGAAGCTCCTAGAAGAAGTTGACCAGTCAAAGTGGTTAGTCATCGGTTAAGTGGTTACAACAAGAAAACAATTAAAAATAAATTAGTTGCAACTAGAGTTGGAGAGTTTACTATTTGTGGACAAAGTGGCTAAGTGGACAACGTGGTTAAGTGGATACTTCTAGAGGAAGTTACTTGGAGAGTATAAATAAGAGAGAAAGGGTCTCCCATTAGTATCCATTGATCATATTGAATATCTAAAAGTGACTGAGGTAACCAAAAGAGATCTAGGTTTAATTTTAGAGGGAAGGTAAAGTAAAGAAGGCTGAAATTAAAGGGAGGATAAAGTCTTTTGATGATGCTTTCTAAGGTATGTTATTTACAGGTCATCTCACCATTTTTTCAATAAATTTCTTTCTAGAATGATTCAGATAAATAAATCTAAAGGTTGTTGAAAAAACATATCCAAGTAACTGTGATAAAAATTTCAACTTGTGGGTCATTATATTTTGGGAGTTACACTCCGTGGAAAATAGGGTTTGTGGCTAGTCCTGAAACTAGTCTAAAATAGGTGTTTCGGGTAAAAACACCATAACTTCTTCATAACAGATCCAAATTCAATAAGACCAAATGTATTGATTAGAGTATAGTCTTTAGTATGTTTTGTACCATTTTAATATTCATACAACAAACATTCTATGCGAGTAATGCTCTATAAGTTTGCTCTCCGAAATAAGCCAGAATTCAGCAAAGTATGCCATTTTTGGTATAACTCATTTTTTGGGAGGTTCCAAGCAGTGAAACTTGGAGAAATTGCAGACAAGACACTAAAGAACATTGTGTACCATTTTCAAACCTTTATTCATTACAGGTACATAGTTATAATTGTTGCAAGTTAGGGTTGTTGACTAATACAAAATTAGTCATGTGAGACTAAAGTAAAGTTTGATGAAAATGTTAGTTTCTTGTTGTTGAAGTTAAGGAAAGTTTGCAGGTCTGTGATCACATACACTAGGTATGTTACAGAGTTATATATCAGATTTGGATGATGATATTGATGAGACAAGTTGAGGTGGAATTTTGTGCATAGGTGATGCACTTGTATTGGTATAGATTGTTGGTACAGTTTGACATTTTTTTTTCTACAAACTGGTGTTGATTGTGGAGCTTGATTATCTTCCTGATTCAAAGGTTTTTTTTTCAGTTGTGTTTATACCCCATGAAGACTTTACACCCCAGAAGAATGTACACTCTTCCACGCGAGGGAGTGCAGAGGGGGGTTACCCCCTTTGCAAGGTTTGGGGGATCCATCCCCCTGGTTGGGGGGTCCAGGGGCAAGAGAGACCCCGATAGGGGTTCGAGGGACAGTGTTTCCTAATGGGGATTCGGGGGAGAATGCACACTCTTCCATGCAGGGGAGTGCAGAGGGGGGTTACCCCCTTTGTGGGGTCTGGCGGATCCATCCCCCTAGTTGGGGGGTCCGGGGGCAAGTGAGCCTTCGACAGGGGTTCGAGGGACAGTATTTCTCGATGGGGGTTTGGGGGTGAAGCCCCCAAACAAAAACTTTCCTTGTAAATGTATATTGTAATTTCATTGTAAATTTGGACCGTTCATTATAAGGTCACATATCTGACAGTAGAAGTTATGTTAGATATTTTTTCCCTAGAAGGCAACCCTCTTTTAAGAGGGAAATGTATTGTGGCTATGTGTCATTGTGAATATGGTATTCTGAGTAAGGAGACTATGAGAGAAAGAAGAGGAAGTTGCAGTGGGTGTGTTGTAGGTTGTATCCCTTCATTTGTTGGATAATAATAAAGGAAGGACCTGGCAATTTCTATGGTGGACGTAGCCCACACTGGGTGAACCATGTATATTTGTGTATGTATTGTATTGTGTATCTTCTGTTTTTTATTTCCTCATTTGTTTTATTTTATTTCTCCGCGATCATGTTTTTCTAACAGTTGGGTCTTGTACTTGAGGGTTGGATTCCTCACATCTCGGTTGGTGTTGAGATACGCAAGTTGGGTCTTGTATTGAGAGTTGGTKCTCTATTTCAGTTGGTGTTGATAAAACCCCAAGGATTGTAGTCCATAATACAAAAKAAACTCATACATRTATCTAGTGTTCCTTGTGTTYTTTATTGTGATGGTGTATAGCTATTTATTGTTAATGTAAGAAACTAAGTATGAATGRAATTAATAAGTAATGTTGTTGTGAATGGTGATTGCTAACTAAAGTTTTGTGAGAAGTGTAAAAATATCCCTCACACTGATTCACCCCCCCCCCCTAGTCTTAGTGTGATCTGTGTGTCCAACATTTTGGTACCTATTCCTTTAAAATAGCATGTCAAATAAAGCATTTTGTGGACATAATTGAACAAAAAAAGTCAAAAWTTTATAAAAAAATATTATTTTCTTTCATATTTTTATACATTTGAAGTAAAAAATGACAAAATTTAATAAATTTTTCAATGTATATTGATTCACATACAAATAAAATGAAAAAGAAAACAATAAAAAGATTCATCACAAAACAACAATAGATACATATTCATTCTTATTTTAAAATCTGAAAGTCAAAACATTACAGTTATAGCTCATCAAAAATTTGCAAAATTGAGCATATTTTCAAGGGCATCTTAAAACTAATCAACAATATCATTTATCCCAAATTGATCATTCTCAGCAGACACATTATCATCTTCTTCGACATCATTTTGTGCTTCCATTGTGTCATTTTGTTCTTCCATTGGCGCTTTGATATCCGCAAGTTCATCAAAGTGATCTTTTCCAATTATTACTCCTAATGGTACTTGAGGTTCCTTTGACATTTTTTCCACCTTTGATTCACTAAAATATCATTTCCTCAAGCCAAGTTATTGCATTTCATCTGGAAGATATGGGATAACATTAATTCTTTGTTGAATAAAATTGCACTGCATTGGGTCACTTCCAATGGCTATGTAACTCATTCCTTTATGTAAGAAACACGCTAATGTTGTACCTAATCACCAAATAAAAAATAAATAATGAAGTTAGATACTGTAAAAAGAAATAAATTAAAAATAATATGAGATGGAAGTATGATTTCATAAATATTAGATCACAATTCTTACCTGAACCTGAGAACAAATCCAAAACCTAATCTCCTTCATTTGAAAATGTATCTATAAGATAATTAATTAATGCTTGTGGTTTTTAATAAATGTTAACCATCTCTCCTTTCAAATATTTTTCATCATATGTTAGCTTTCTAACCACAGCATTGTATACCAATATAATACTAGGAGTCTCTCCATCCTTTGCATTGACAAGAATAGAATTATAAGAGTCATCTTTTGTCCAGGTTGCAAGATGTACACTCTCAAAATCACATTTAAATGATTCTCTATTGGAGCTCTGAATATTAGGCGTGTGCATGTAATATAAATAAGTGAAAATTCAATTAACTTGTGAATTAATAAAAAAAAATTGTAATCTTAATTGTTAAACATACACTTTCAATATCTTACCAAATAAACTACATCCTTGTATTTTATTTCCCCTTGAATCTTGATTGTACTAATCCTTGTTGCGTTTCTGAATGAAATACCAGAAATCTCCAAAATGGTGATGTTGTGACTTTCGTAAATCTCATAACCACTTTATTGAAATCTTGGTAAGTATAAGGCTTAGTATCATATCCAATGTTTTGGATATTATAATCATGAGGGATATCCACAATAACTATGGAGTATTCTTTTTTAGGAACAATATTTGCAAGTTGTTCACAATCACCTAATATCACTTTATATTGAACAATGTCGAGCCCATTCCAAATGTAGTGATCAATGGTGTCATCAAGTTGAAAATTTTGAACATGTCTCCTTCTTTCTCTTTCAAACTTGGCTTTTTGAATAAAAATTTTGAAAGTTTCAGGTACTCCATCTGCATTGTTCTTCGACATATTTAATGAAACAAACAAACATATAGTTATATATCTATAACTATTAAAATAGAAATAAATTAACTTACAAATGAATAATATGAATGTAATAAATCAACATACTTTTTTTAATGCAACAAAAAATTGTTTCAATATTGTTGTAGAGCTTGAATCTAGATAGTTGAGTTTAACATCAACCCAACTTTCTTCATTCAACATCTTGACCATTTCATCTTGTATTCTCATATACACCTTGTGATTAAATAAAATAATAATAATGTTATATATATAACAAAATACTTAGAACATTGATATATTAAATTGAAAAAATTATTTTTCTTATCCTAACATAAATAAAAATAACTCATCAAACTTACTCTTTAAATTCATCATACATTTCTTCCATTGACAATTCTCCTGGCCTAACATGTGATAATATGGTTATGATAAGTTTCATATCCTTCACTCATTGTATTGATCTCCAAGGTGTTATAGTCATATCATTTGGAAGAATTTTTATGTCAGGACATGTCTTACTTGTGCCACATATCAATGGTTTAGCCTTCTTAACTCTTTGATTTTTTATACTAATATTTTTCCATAGGGTGAATATATCATCTATAAAATCTCATACATGTTCAGTTCTAAATCCAAATTGAAAATAGCTATCCATGGCTCTAAATATATCACTTGCTTTGTGATTTTTTTCTTTTATATTTTCATCATCAAGTGGGAATATTATTTCCATACAACATTGCTTCTTAAACTTGACATCAACATTTGATCTCTACCCACGACATATTTCAGAAAACTCATTATGGATAAATCTCACCCTTTGAATGAAAGTCATGGAAATTATGTACTCATTGTCTGTGTTAAGATCCCATGCTAATAAATTTGCTTCTAAATCTGTTAAACCGGCATAAATTATGCATTTGTCTATCTCAAAAAGAGGATTATTGGGATATTCTTGCATCAATTCTCTTCTAGCCTCTGCAGAATGATTTCCTCTAATCACATATTATTTTTAGTCAAAACATTTTGATCTATCTAATTCTTCCCTCGTGAGAACTTCCATTGGGTCAACAAGAACTAGGTAGTCAACCACATGTGCATATGGATTGTACATAATCAATGCTTTCAAATTGTGAATATGCAAGTGATTTGGTTTTTCTAATTTGATATTTTTCTTGCCCTTCTGTGGATTTATAAAGTTGTTTCACATTCAACTAAAATGTGTGGTCATCATCAACTAAGCTCGTCATCCTCAATCTATTTTGAATGGAATTTTATGTTGTTTTCATAATACCATCCTCTAGATCAGAACTTGGTGTTATTATGTATCTGCTACCTTTAGGACTTTCACTATAATACTCTGAGATAACGATGGCTTATTGAACATCATCAAAAAACATTTGTTTTCATCCTCTTATGATTTAAATGTGTTTCATCTAAATCAATGTTTTCTTCATAATCAATAGAAATGGACTCATCATCAGCCATCTCTCTTTTGTGTTTATCTTGTTTATTCTTTTTGCGAAAAGGAGTGATAACCTCATTGGGACTAATATCAACAAAATCTTCATTTGGAGTTTCCTCATTTTCAAATGTAACCCTTTTAGCATTTCTAGAATGAGGATTTTTCTTTCTTCTTTCATGTTCTTCTTTGTCTACTCTTGCAAGTTCAACCTCTGTTACTTTATGTTTATTTTTCCTTCCTTCTTGTGTCTCTTTTAATATGAAAAATGTTGATGGAATCCATGATATTGTTCTCTGTAGAGTAAATCTCCACTAACATATGTGAAAGTCGTTCAGCAAAATCCTGTAAAAATAAAATACAACATTCTCATGTTAAATAAAATTAAAAATTTAGCATGATATTAAAAATAATAAATCACACAAAAATAAAAATAAAAAACTTACATTGTTTTTCTCAATGTCATCAACAATGGATGCACATAATTCTGAAAAAAAATCATTCTTGTTATAATTGATCAATTTGAAACAATATCTAAACTTGATATAAGCTATGCCTTGTTTGACAAGTGCATAAAAAATATTTGTGGCTAACACCAAACATATATCTCGTAACAAGCCAAGTGACTGATCATTTCCTTGCACATGTTCTAATTCAGCACAATACAAATATATATGATCTCCATTGTTGCCTTGCTTGTCTTTAACAAACCAAGAATATTCCAGTTTGTTTTCACCTTCCACAAATGTCCACTCTCTAAAATTCTTCATTTCCCTTGATAGCTCAGGTGTTATGCTATCATTTTGTTGCATAGCATTCATGGAGGTTCTAGTTGGACTTTTGGATGCCATTATTGCAGGTTGTGATCCAGATATATTCATAGATAATCTCTTTCCTGCTATTTTTCCTATAAGATAAAAAAAATAAAATTAGGCCTTCTACATTATAATAAACTTTAAAAAAAAAACATTGAATATAAGAACTAATTTAAAAAAAAAAATGACCCATGGAGTTATTAGGCCTATGTCGGTATTGTGCCTTGGACTTGGGGGAAACAAGACCCTACCTTAGTTGAGGGGGGGCTAGGGTGATGCCCATCATCGCCCCATCCTTCAAGGCCAGGCCCTAGGCACGCCTAGGACTTGGTCGTGGGGGCTGGGGCGATCTCGGGCATCGCCCCAAGCCCCCATGGCCAAGGCATGGTCTGAGGCTTGGTCATGGGGGTTGGGTCGATGTCAGGCATCGCCCCAACCCCCCCATGGCTAAGGCACGGTCTCGTGGGTTCGTGCCTTGGCCTTGGGTGGGATGGGGTGATGCCCAACATCGTCCCAACCCCCACGGCCAAGCCCCAGGCATTGCCCAGTAACCACCATGGGCCAAAACTAAAAAAATTTAAGTAAAAAACAATAAAAAGGATAAATTGTTTTACAAAACTATACCTAAATTTGACTTTTTTTTCTTCTTTTTCACAAAAAATCTTAAGGATTTTGTTAAAAAAATTTGAAAAAGGTCTCATTTTTTTAAAAGTTGTGATTTTTTTAGAAAAAAATAGAAAACATCTAAAAAAATTTAAGGTTTTTTAATTTTCACATGAAAAAATATTATGTGATTCAAAGATGATCTTATAATTGTTGTTTTGGTAAATGGTAAGAATTTAAAAAATAACTAACCTCTGAAATGCTAGATTCTCCTTGGATGTCTTCTCGATGTTTCTCCCTTGTAGCTTGCTCCAAATCCTTCAATGAATACTGCCCAAGATATCACACAATGTAAAAAGATAAAACAAGACTGTGTATATATAACACAGATGATATAAATTATTGTTAGTATAACAAATGTGGGATAAATAAAAATTAGGTATATTGTCTACATACATACCTAAAATTATATGGATCATCGTTATGTTTAATGAATGTGGGATAAATAAATAAACATGAGAAATATTGTAATTAACAAGTAAATAACAAAATAAAAGAGTAAAAGGTTTTTTTTTTTTTAAGGGAAAAAATTGGAGGTAAATTTTGGAGGGAAAAAATTGAGGGGGAAATTTTGGAGGGAATATTTTTGGGTGAAATTTTGGGGGGGAATATTGGGGAATATTTGGGGGGGTCGGGTGGGATTTTGGAGGGATATGTTTTTTGGGGGCGGGAGATTTAGAAGGAAAATATCATTTTGCAAGTTATAAGAATTTCCTTGGGAGGGTCAGCATTTGTATCATTCTATGTTCTTAGAGAGAAGGGATGGCTTTGTCAGATAAATAAGATTTTATTTCTGAGACATTAACAAATTGTTCGCATACCTCTTCTATTGGGACTAGAAAATGTGATGAGAATGCTCGTAATGCAAATGAGGCATCATATTTTTCATCTAGTCAGAAGTTTGATCACAGTGCAAGCAATGTTATTCAACGTGTTACTCATGAAAGTCCTAAATCAAAGGACTTTGAAGGCATCGATGATGAAGAGGAGGAATATGATGGTGATAAATCTATTCAACAATTTAATAGTAATGAAAATAATCAAAATGTAGGTCAAAGTGGAGACTATGATCAACGTTTAAATGATTGGGATGAAAATTTTCCTCAAAGTGAGGAGTTTCAAGGCACTGATGAAGATTTCCAAGGCACCAATGAATATGATGAATAATTTCCCTCGAGTGGAAATTTTAAAAGCAATGAAGATGATTATGACAATGGTGGACACTCTTTCTCGAGTGGGGAATTTAAAGACAACAATGTTGGTGATGATGAATTTCCTCCAAGTGAGGATTTTGAAGGTACTGATGAAGATTTTCCTCCAAGTGAGGATTTCCAAGGCAGGAATGAGGATGATGAAAAATTCCCCCCAAGTGGGGATTTTAAAAGTAATGATGACGATTATGGAAATGTTGGATAGTCTTTCTTGAATGAGGAATTTAAAGGAAGCAATGTTGGTGATGATTATTTTTCTCCAAGCGAGGATTTTCAAGGTACTGATGAGGATAATGAAGATTTTCCTCTGAGTGAGGATTTTCAAGCCAGTAATGAGGATGATGAATAATATCCCTCAAGTGGGGATTTTCAAAGTAGTGAAGATGATTATTCCATTGGTGGACACTCTTTCCCAAGTGATAAATTAAAAGGCAACAATGTTGATGATGTTGATTTTCCTCCAAGTGATTATTTTCAAGATACTGATCAAGATTTTTAAGACACTAAGCAGGATGGTGAAAATTTTCACTCAAGTGGGGATTTTGAAAGCAGTGAATATGATTATGTCAATGGTGGACACAATGTTGATGATGATTTTCCTCCAAATGAGGATTTTCGAGGTATCAATGACGATGATGGAAAATTTTCTCCAAGTGAGAATCTTAATGGCATTGATAGTCTTATGGGTGATGGTGATTTTCCTTCAAGTGAATATTTTCATGGAAGATCCAATGACATTGGTGAGGCTGGTAATCATGTTTCTAGTGATTTTGATATTCCTCTCATGAACTATATTATCAATGAATATGATGGACCTAGGAATGAAGATCATGTTCTCAATCATTCAGCTGCAACAAATCAAGGTAATCGACATTCTCTAGTTCTGTGCCTAACAATGTTTTGCTTGATATTCCTTCTAGTGATAAGGAAAATCCTTCTAGTGAGGATGATGAAATAATGGAGACAGTGCAAA
This sequence comes from Picea engelmannii, assembly GCA_009831015.1. Lineage (NCBI taxonomy): Eukaryota > Viridiplantae > Streptophyta > Pinopsida > Pinales > Pinaceae > Picea > Picea engelmannii. The sequence goes on from ML776769.1 coordinate 542,426, forward strand.
GAAAAATTGTGTATAGGACCATAACTAGACCTTTTTATATCAATCCAAATCATTCTAGTTATACAAGGTCTAGGAAAGAATTTCTCACTAAATCATTTTCCATAAGTGAGTTGATTTCAAGTGAATGTTGTCAAAAGAATTGTTTGAAAAGAATGGACTACATGTATGCCTTGAATAAAAGGAAGACATGTCAATGAATAAGAGCATTCAAAATTCATATTTGATGGGATGCATGATATCCACCAATACATGATATGATTATCGCATTGGGAATATTTTACTTTGCAAAAAAGATTTCAAAAAAATTCACTCAATTGGTAATCTTAGTCTATTAAGAATCCAAAAAAGGTTGTAAAAATATCGTTCATTTTATTCAAAGGTACATCATGGACGATAGAGTGTGCCATTGACAAACACTACATTGTCATGGATGCATGATTTCTTTTCCAAACATGGAGAGTGTATTCGAGATAGAGACGCAATACATATTCCAGATAATTTCTTAAGGAGAGAAATCTACAACTTGTACAAAGGATATGTTGAAGGTGTTGAAGGAAATGGTAATTTTATTACATATGCATATTTTACAACAATATGGAAGAAAAAATTTAACAATGTTTGTATTCCTAAGAAGTCAAGGATGGGGATTTGCAGTATATGTGTTACTCTTAAATCAAGAAGAGATAAATATGAAGGGGCGGAAAGAGGTATGTATTTACTATTTTTTTTTTTTAATTGAGTAGTTATCAACTATGAAAACATATGATCAATATTTTCATTTTATGTCATGTGTATATTCTATAGTCAAAGCAGTTCAAGAACATCGGAATCAACAATCAAGTGAAAGGAAAAAATTGTACAAACATCAGAAGAAGTGTTATGATGCTCCAAACAAATATTTAGGTATGATAATTGATGGAACGGACCAAAAGAAAACACTTCTACAACATTTTGTTCATCCACCTAAAAATTTACAGGAAGAGAATTTTATTCAGTTTCACTTGGTTGGTTGTATGGTTTTCAATGAAAACACATTTCCAAGGGTTTACTTCACAGCTCCAAATATTCATAATGATGTAAATATGACCATCACCATAATTCATCATGTGCTCACTCACTGGTCTGGAAATCTTCCTCAAGTTCTCTATCAACAGTTGGACAACACTAATCGTGAAAATAAAAATCAAATTGTGTTTGGATATCTAAGCATGCTTTTTGAAATGGGAATCTTTCAAAAGTTGAATGTTTGTTTCCTTCTTATTGGACACACCCATGATCATATTGATCAAATGTTCAGTCGTTTTTCGGTAACATTGAAGAGGGGAAATGTTGGAAGAATACCATCATTGATTGAGTGTATTAAGAATGCATACATTCCAGAGCATGTTTTTCATATATTAGAAGAATGTTTTGACATGGGAAGATTTATTCATGGATCGCATCGTGAAGAAAAATGTATTGAGCATCTTAATGGCATTAGCTGCCAACATCAATTTTGTTTCAAAAAAATTGATGGGAAAACACTTATATGGGGAAATCAGTATTCAACTACTATAGGATGGGGGCCTTCATCAGGTTTAGCATTTTTGAAGTTCATTATAGATTGTCCAATATTTGCATCAAAGTTATTATTTTTACAATCAGTTGATGGAATCCATAATGCACAGATGCATAATAGAGATGTAGATTATTCTAAATGCCTGGAATAAATAAAAAATTTCATTAAGGATACATATGAGTACTTTGATGTTTTTTATTATGTTTGGTGGGAGTCTTTTTTCAATAATCAAAATCACATAATTTCAAGATCAACAAATGAAGATACATTGTTGAAGACTCTATTTCATTGGCCACAAAATATGCCAAATTAATCTGAAGAAACAAACATTGTTGAAGTTCAAAAAGAATCTCAAGGTGTTATTGAGTTTACACAAGTAGAGGAAAGAGAAATGTATATTGGTTCGCGAAGGTCACGTGCACAACGTGAAGCCATGGAATACCTTTATGGGGTTTTAGTATAAGATATTAAAGAGGATATCATGATTTCAGTCTTAGCGACTGAAGATCAACATGGTTATCCATTCTAGATTGCAAAGGTTATAAATATTGAGAAACAAAATGATGGTGTTATTGAAATTGAAGTGCATTGGTATGCAACAAGTACACACCCATTCAATGGTGTGTACAAGCCATAGATGGTGGTTTAGAAACATGTCAATAGAAAGAGAAAAATAAAGGGTCAAAATAAAACTCGTTGTCACATTGACCTATTAAAATTAGATGATGTTGGCATACTTGTTTATGACTTCAATTTGACAAAGAGAGGAACTCTTTGCTCCAAGACAATAGAGATTATCAATAGGTTGTTGCCACAAGAAATAAATGCAAGATGGGAATCTATTGAACCTAGGCGTAGATCTAAAAGGAAATTGACATATGAAATGTTGGGCATGCATGTAGATTTAGATGGTGCATTCATCGACAATAGAGAAGAGTACGGATCACCTACATATTCATCCAATCATTCATATAAAGACAATGTAGACTCTGATGGTATTTAAGAAATCATGAGTCAATCAGAAAATGTTTATGAAACATTTTATGTATTGTTTATCCATATGATGTTTGTATGGTAACTAGAAATGAGCATTGAACTTACCTATGATCTTACATGAAGTTATGAATATTCTTTATGTTTTAATTATGGATAATATAATAAACTTTCTTAGCTCATATGTTTTGAATATGGAAAATATAACAATACTTTTAAGAAAAAAATTATGTTTCATTCAATGTAACTTGCATTTACCTTTTTTTATTAAAGGTAAAAAACTTATTAAAAAGTGACGTTGAATTTTTAAAGTATATCGTGGTATTTTCATGGAATTGTGTATTACCTTGTGCTTTGAGTGATAGTAAGATTTTAAAAGTAAGCATTTAAGGGTTGATTTTATGATTTTGTTTACAGTAGTGATGAGTTCTTTTACCACTTTATAAAAATATGTCATTTCCGTACCCCCAATTTTAGAATGGGTGCTATTGGTACCAGTACTTTTCAATTTGATGGTTGATTTTGAGGTTTTTGTTTTAATGGTACCAACTGCTAAAAATACGATTTCAAATTATCTAAAATTTTAACATTTTGAAGAAAAAAAATTCAAAAACATCTATTTTTTTAGGTGTTGATTTTAAGGTTTTTTCTGAGCTACTGTCTGAGTTTTGAATGCCATGTTTGAAAAATGTTGCAATTTTGACCCCGTTTAAAAAAATGGTGCTACTTGTAGCACCACTTTTTTATTTGGGGGTTGATTTTGATATTTTTTATGCAAAACTATGGACTTTTGGGCCAGAGTTCTCATTTTGAGGTCACAGTTATCGTTAAGTGGGTAAATTTGTTTGAACATGATAGACCATTTAGAATGGAATTTATATCTTTTGAATTGTATTCACTGAGATTTTCCCCAACATTATTTGTTGGGGGGGAAGGTGGTACAGTGTATCCATTTACTAAAACTTGTCAAAAATCAAATCCTGGTGCCTGCAAAAATGATCTCAATCTTATGCTCCAAAAAGAATATTTTTTCCCATCAAAAAATGGTGTTCCATTTTTGGTAAATTCTCCTTTCTTATCCATGATCTGCCTTCCAATGGTTAGACTATTCCTGAAGGAACTCGTTATGATACCAATTTTTATAATAGTCAAGAATACTAAGAGGGGTTCATCATCACATAAACTCATACACATTTCACAGATATTTTTATGTGGAAACCCAATTGGGAGAAAACCACGGAAACTTTTCTTAAGTAGTTTCAAGATTTTACAAGCATCAACTTGAAGGAAGCACCCACTCCCTAATTTTTCCAGCACCTACTGGAAGGAGAAACCAATCCCCTTGGAATATTTAAAATGATGATACAAGGTTGAATCAACCTTCAAATACAATACCAAAATCACTTCTTAAATCTACATACAAAACTGCTTAGAATTGTACCTCAAATCTGCAAACTTGTAAGATTCGCCTCGAGCTCAATTTTTCGTTTCTAATTCTGAAACACCTCTAGATATTAGATTGTCTTTCCCTAGTTGATAGGTGCTTACCCTGTTCCTATCTGTGCGGGGCTTTTACTTCCTCACAAATAATGGGCGCCTATTCTCAATATATTGATATATGATTTAGGGCATCGAATAACGGCACATAACCAACCATTATTTATGAGAGATCCAATTTKATGTTCCAATGCTAGGGGAGAAGTCTTAGTTATTAGTTTCCTTCCCACACTCGCATACAGCATTGAATTTCTCACTMCGGTATCCAAGTCGATCGGTGAGCCAATTGAACCTCAATGTGGACCTACCAAGCTTGAGATATAACCATTTTATCTTGAACACATGTTTGGGACTAGTTTCTGGATTAGTCACAAACCCTAACCTACAACAAGTATAACTTTGTACATGTAATGAATCAAGATATGAAACTTGTCTCCAATATTCTTCAATATCTTCTGTGAAATTCCTATAAGTTTCACTCCTTGAATCATCCCCAAAAAATCATTATAGCTAAAATGGAAAGATGACTCATTTTGAAGAAGAAAACCCTAGTTTTAAGAACCTCAACTTCCACTGAGTATAACTCCAAAACTGTAATGTGTTGAGACTTGGAATTCATACCCAAGATTCTTTGTTATATCTTCTGAAGCACCTCTAATTTTCTCTATCTGATTTTTTCTAGAAAAAAAGTTATATCTTAAATTCCAAGATTATCTTCAAAGAAAACCCTAGAACAAATTATCACAAGACTTCATCTTCCCTTGGAATTCTGCCCTTCTTCACTTCATCTTCCCTTGGAATTCTGCCCTTCTTCACTTCATCTTCCCTTGGAAATTCGCTCCTCTACGCTGAAATTCTCTCCTCTTCCTTGGCTAGGCCGAATTGGTGTGATCCAAATGCCAAATTAGGGTCATCTTATTTATATGATTCTTCTCCACATGAGGGGGTGTGACCAAGGGTCACAACGTTTGGGCCGCACCTCTTCCTTAAGGATGGTCAACCTTAGAGGCTTATTTACTTTACTTTAGGGGATTTTTCTCTTGTCTTTAGGGGATTCTTCACTTGGATTTAGGGGATTATTATTTTGTCTTTAGGGTTTTATTCACTTGGCTTTAGGGGCTTCTTCTCTTGGTTTTAGGGTCTTCTTCACTTGACTTTACAGGCTTCTTCACTTGGTTTTACGGCTTCTTCAAGGCTCCTTCAAGGCTCCATTTGTGTACAAATAAAAGTGGGAATGTAGGAACAACCACATGTTATATCATCCTCTGAGGGCCATGCTTAAAATTTATGCCATAAGGGGATCACTTTGTAGTTATATACACTTATGTCAAGGATCTTTGAAGGATCTTCAAGGATTTTTCAAGTGGACACAGCATCTTCATTTTTAGGGGCTTATGGGATTTTCTTTAGGGATTCTTCTAAGGTTGACATCAATGACAACCAATTTTACAAGAAGGCGGGACTTGGAGAGGACTAGGAATGTAATACCCTAGTTTTTTGTCCCCAAATTAAATAATGTATTTTTTTTATTTTATGAAATGCCAAAGCACCCAAATGATTAAAATAGGTCGGAGTGCCTAGGAAATGTAACACTTGATCATTATTAATAATAAAATGCATCATTGGTTGCTAGGAAGACAAGGAAAAGAGTTATAGGGGGATATGATTCCACAAGAGGGAGGCTTAAGGGGATAAATCATTTTTTACCCATAATAGATTTAATTGAGAGAAGTGGTTACATGAGCTTCTTGGGGAAGACCATGTGATTCTTCATTTCCCAGTAAATATATGAACCCATATTTGGGTTGTTTGTGGGGTTGCATAAACATACACATTATTCATTCTTCTCACTCTCTCCATTCACTCATTTCTCATTCATTTCAATCTTGTCTTTGGGGTGGGTACAAATTGTTGGAAAGAAAACCATTTTTTGTTGGATGTAGAAACGACTGGTGTATGTCAGCCATGAATTGATGCATGCATGTCTAAGATGCATTGGTATGTGATAAATTTTATTCACATCTACGAGTCCTAAGAGTCCCATCATGTAGATTATGGACCAGATACAATGGAGCCCTGGAAAGAAGTGGACAAGCTGAGGGATTGTGTGGCAGTGAAGGGGATCCATTGTCTTTGGGTGGTATAGGATGGGGAGAAGAGGGTTGGTGTACTTTGGATTGTTGTGTGTGAGAAAAAATGAGAGCTTAAGTGCCAATTGGTTTGGGGAAGTTGAGTGTCTCCCTGGAACCCGTCCTTATGGATTCATAGCCTCGACTCGAGGTTGACCCACTATTGATATTTTGAACAACAACGTCTATGGTTGGTTCAAACATCCTTGGTCTGCAACCAGTTAGTGATTGAAATTGTTTAAGATAAGTGCTCTCTGTCATGGTTTTCTCTGTTGTGTATTTATTTCCATTGCATACTATTTATTCTCTCTGAGATATGATGTGTTTATTCTATGCATGTTTTTTTCTTATTGTTGTGCATGGCATGTTAATATCTAGTTATAGATGGCATGAATCTTGATGAATGCATGTGTACATTATGTGCTTATTTATGTAATTAATGGATATCAGAAATGAAAAATATCCCAAGAGGGAGAAACTAGAGGTAACCGGGAGGTGGGTAAGGTTTAGATCAGAGTATAGAGAAAATCATTTCAGATTTGTTGACCTAGGTGTGTTACAAATTAGTACCAGAGCCCTAGTTTTACAACATCTAGCCTAGAAGGGTCCTGCTAGAGAAACTTTTGTGATATTCTTAAATTAAATAATGGTTATCGGACAACGTCAATGTGTAACCGTGTCGAGATCACCTTGGAAATAGTATGTGGGTGATCCATAATGGCCCTAGCATCCCATATATCCCTTCCCTTTGCAATATGAGCCTCTAAACTGACAGTGTACCTAGAAAGAAACCAATGTACAGTAACCATCGATGGAGCTTCTAAGTGGGTTATCAACCGTTGATCATGGACTGTATAAATATTATCCCACATGCATGTGGGGAAAGGTGGATGAACAGTTTATAATCAAAATCCAAACCTTTGTGATATGTGTGAGAAGTACGGAGAGTCGCAGAACCCTGCGGAGTTACGCCTTATGTAATTTTAATCTCCACGTCAGACTCCCAATTTGTATTTACAATCAATGCCCAATCATCCTTTGTACTTTTCCAGCTATGATCCTATGATACACCCTCATTTCCATGTGTTAGTAGACGGTTGTGCCAGGTGGGCCAGTGGGCCCATGTTGGGCTTAGGCCTTTGGATGGAATCCCTTAATTGATGATCGTCGGATATGAGGGTGGATAGATCTCCAACTTTGATTAGAGGACACTGCCATTGGGATGTCTAAGTACAACGTTGCATGGAGACCGACGACGAGGGATTATGATAGTCGTTGATCCATCGAAAAGTGGATTTAGAGAGATATCGACTATTAGATCCTTTGTAGTGAGTGTCGTCGGAGTCCAAGGGTTGGAGTAACCTTGGATGTCGGGACTCCGAGAGAAAAAGAGGATCGTTGATCTATCAATAAATATTCCAATGATCTCAGTCGCAGATCTATTGTGGTTCACGCAGGAGGAGAGAGAACAGTCATGTCATGGTGGCGTGGTGTGACAGCATGGAAAACAAGGTAAGGAGGATGCCATCATGGAAATCCATGTACTTAGAGGATGAAATGTGTCGACGGTTGGTTGGTCGACAGGACAAAATTGGGCCTAGTTGGGCATGGAGGCCCTTAGGCCTTTGCTTTAAACCTTATCCCTCATATCTATCAGTTGATAGAATATCAGTTGTTCATTGGAGGGGTCCTAGTTAGAGTGAGTTGCAGTCCTAGAGGGGGATTCACTCTGATGGGAGGAGCTCTGATACAAAACCAAATTCGTCGATATGGTCGGGGTAACCTCGGTCGTTGGATCCAAGTGATTGGGCTCGGGTGGGAGGAACTATGAGGAATGATCTATGGCGTTGATCAGTGAGTGGGAGAGAACAAGAATTTCCACATACCATTTGCATGGAAAAGTAGTTGTGTGGTGAGATCAGTTCAAACAAGTGGAACACATTAATGAGAGTGGGATCACTTGGAAACGGTTCAAGAGATAGTTTCAAAAGGAGTGCCTTTCAGAGCACTTATATGAAAATAAAATGCAATAGTTCATTGAAATCAGATTGGGAAGCATGACCATGATAGAGTGTGAAAATAAGTTATTGGGATTGTTAAAGTATGTGGGGTTTATCAAGGATGAAAAGGTGAAGATACAGAGGTTTTTGAGTGAAATTCTATCATTTTATAAGGAGAAGATTCAATATGATGAACCTAGAATTTTGACATAGACCATTAGGAAGGATAAGTACATGTATGAACAAGGCAAGGACAGAGAATATTTGCAGAAATATTGAAAGAATAAGAACAAATAAAGGTCTGATCATAGGAGGAAGGGATTCAAACTTCCTTTCAACAGAAAAAACCCAAATAAAAATCATCAAGATCAGCATGCTAAGGATGATTCCAAGGAGGAATCCTTGGGAAAAAGAGGAATGTCATTAATACAATGTTGGGGATGCAAAGAAGATCACCTATACAAGGATTTTCCTCACATAAAATAAAAAATGAAGACCATGCACAACATCCAAGAGGCTACAACAGCAGAATACATGGGCAAGATATATGCATCCTTAGAATATCGACAAGAAGAGTACCAATCCAATATGATCAAGGTGGAAGGTAAGATCATTAATCACCATGTTGCTATATTAATTGAATCATGAGCAAGTCATTGTTACATTGATCCTAAAATAGTGGATAGATTACATTTGGAGAAAAGTAAGCTAGAGAAATCAAGTCTGGTTCAGCTAGCCAATGGAACCAAAAGAAGGATCGATGAGGTTTTTAGAAGTTTCCCAATAAATCTGAATGGAGTAAGTACAATTGTTGAATCTATGAATGTCATCCCATTAGGATCATATGATATCCTAATTGGAATGGATTGGCTAGACAAGAATCATGTTGTCCTAGACTATCATGACAATATGTTTAGATGTCTTTATGAAGAAAGAAAATAGAGCATTATGAAAGGAATTCCAAGACCCATTTCTATAAGGGAGATCTCGGCCTTAAAGTTGAAGAGATGTTTTAGGAAGGGATGTCAATTGTATACAACTCATGTGGAGGAACCAGAAAAGAAAAAAAACCAAACCTTGAATACTTTTTAATATTGCAGGAATTTGAGGACATATTCCAAGAAATACCATGATTACCACCAAAGAGGGACATAGAATTATATATTGATTTAGTACCAGGATTTTCCTTAGTATCAAAGACACCTTAGAGAATGAGTACACTAGAATTAAAAGAATTGCAAATGCATCTAGAGGAATTGTTGAAGAAAGGGTACATATGCCCAATTATTTCACCTTGGGGAACACCAGTACTCTTTGTCAAAAATAAGGATGGAACATTGAGGTTGTGTATTGACTTTAGACAGATTAAAGCTATTGTAAAGAAAAAATACCCTCTTCCCAGAATTGATGACCTCTTTGATTAGTTAAGAGGAAAAAAGATATTTTCAAAGATAGACTTAAGATTTGGATACCACCAGGTAAGAATCAAGGAAGAAGACATCAATAAGACATCCTTTAGAACCAAGAATGGACATTATGAATTTGTAGTGGTGCATTTTGGACTGACCAATGTGCCAGCTATATTTATGTGCTTAATGAATGGAATATTCATAAATTATCTAGATAAGTTTGTCATTGTGTTATTGGATGACATACTTATTTATTATAAGTCTGAGGAAGAACATGAACATCACTTAAGGTTGGTGTTGCAAGTACTAAGGGAACATTAGTTGTATGCCAAGCTTAGTAAGTGATATTTTTACCAAGAGAAAACCCATTACTTGGGACACGTTATTTCAGAACAAGGCATAGCAGTGGATCCAGAGAAGATCAAAGCCATTAGAGGATGACAAAAACCTAGGAATGTTTCAGAAATCATATCTTTTATCGGATTTGTCGGATAGTACAGGAGGTTTATAGAAGGTTTCTCTAATATTGTTCATCCCATCACTTCTTTACAAAAGAAGAGAATTAAATTTGAATGGACAGCAGAGTGTGAAGAGAACTTTAATTTTTTGAAGGAATTACTTACTATTAGTGCACCTATTTTAAATATTGTTGACCCAAATGATAATTTTTTGGTTTGTGCAGATGCATACAAAGAAGGAATTGGCAGAGTCCTCACTCAAAATGGATATGTCATCAGTTATTATTCCAGAAAGCTTAAAGAACATGAGAGGAAATATGCCATGCATGATTTGGAGCTTGTTTCCATCGTTAATGCATTAAATATGTGGAGGAATTATTTAATGGGGAAGAAGTTTGAATTAATAACAGACCACATTGGTCTGAAATATCTTTTTGAATAGAAAACTTTGAATGTCAGGCAGGCAATATGGTTGAAATTTTTAAGTGAATATGAATTTGACATCAAGCATATCAAGGGGAAAGAAAACAAATTTGTTGATGCACTAAGTAGGAGAGTGAATCTCATGCATGCTACAACCATTAGCATGCACTAGTCAAATTTAAAAAGCAGAATTTTAAATGTTGTTGTTACAAACCAACATTGCCTACAGGTGAAGGAGAGTTTATAGAAAGAGAATGTACAGTAGAAATTCAAAGGGTATGAGATTAAAGAGGATGAATTTCTTATGCACAAAAATATAATTTATGTTCTTGGTTCCAGAGAACTTAGGAATTTGGTATTAAAGGAAATGCATAATGTTTCGTATGTCATACATCTTGATTAAGAAAATAGTTGCAACAATAAAAAAAAAACAATTATTTTGGCCTGGGATGAAGAAGAATGTTGTTGAATTTATTGCTAGATGCATGGAATTTCAAAGAGTTAAAGCTGAGCATAGACACCGAGTGGGTTTTCTATAGCCCTTACCAATTCCAGAGAAGAAATGTCAAGTGGTAACCATTGATTTTATAACTAAGTTGCCCAAAACAACAAGTAAACATGATTCAATAATGGTAGTGGTTGATAAATTGACAAAGGTTGCTCATTTTATTCCTGTAAAAATGACCATACATCAACTAATATTGCAGAAATTTACTTGAAGGAGATTGCTAGGTTGCATGGAATACCTAAGGCAATTTTCTCAGACAAAGGTACAAAGTTTAATTCAAATTTTTGGAGGGGATTATGCAAGGGATTTGACACATATATGAACTTTATCACAACATACCATCCATAGTCAGATGGGAAATTAGAGAGAGTCATCCAAGTAATCGAAGACATGTTAAGAATATATGTGATGGATAAGCCATCTAAGTGGGAAAATTACTTGCATTTGGTGTATTTTGCCTATAATAACGGGTATCAAGTTTCCTTGAAGATGAGCCCATTCAAATAGGGATGATTTTAAGGATGAAAATTTATTTTAAAATGTAGAAACCTTGGCAAATATTACTAATCCTTCATATGCCAAGTATAAATGTTTGACTATATTTTTGTAAAAATATTCAAAATTCTAAGGATTTTATATAGTTTGTATAAAATTTTGGCGATTTTTAAGGTAAAATAATTTTATCCTATAGAATTTGGGCGAATCATTTTTAGAATGGCGAAACATTTTTTGGGGAAATCCATGGAAAATTAGCCCATGAGCGAAATTTAGCCCCTAAAATCATCCCTGCATTCAAAGCCTTGTATGGTAGAAGATGCAATACTCCAGTGAGTTGGGAGAACCCAGTGAATAGAGTGGTACTTGGGTTAGAATTTCTCAAGGACAAGGAAGACCAAATTTTTAGAATTAAGACGAATTTGAAGGTAGCACAAGATAGACAGAAAATTTATGCAAATAAGAATAGGACAACTAGAGATTTTAAAGTGGGAGAGAATGTACTTTTGAGAGTGAATCCCAAGAAGAGCTCATTGAAGTTTGGCAGTTGTACAAAGCTAGCAGATAGATTGTGTGGTGCATTTGAAATATTGGACGGAATAGGGTTTGTTGCATACATGTTTGCATTGCTTGCTTCCATGAATGTGCATAATGTATTTCATGTCTCTTTGATAAAAAAGAATTTACATGATCCTAACCATGTTATTGATTGGAATTTAATTAAGGTAGAACCAGAGGGAGACTTTCAAGTCCATCCAATTCACATATTGGAAAGAAAAGTCAAAGTGCTCCGGAATCGATTCATAGAACTGGTAAAATTTTAGTGGGCCTGCTACGATCCTAAAGATGCTACTTGGGAGCATGAAAATTCCATGCGAGCAGAGTACCTGCAAATTTTTGAAGAATTTTGAAATTGTGAATTATGTTTTGTTTATGCACTGAGGACATTGCCAAAATAAGGGGGAGGGGAATGTAATACCCCGATTTTGAGTCCCCAAATTAAATAATGTATTTTTTTATTTTATGAAAGGCAAGAGTTCCCAAACGATTAAAAGAGGTCGGAGTTCCTAGGAAATGTAACTTTTGATCATTATTAATAATAAAAATACATCATTGATTTTTAGATGGACAAGGACAAGAGTTATAGGGGGATATGATTCGACGAGAGGGGGGCTTAAGTGGATTTATTTTTTTACCCATAATAGATTTAATCGAGATAAGTGGTTACATGATCTTCTTTGGGAAGACCATGTGATTCTTGATTTACCAGTAAATATATAAACCCATCTTTGGGTTGTTTGTGGGGTTGCATACACACACACATTCTCCATTCTACTCACTCTCTCCAGTCACTCTTTGTTGATTCATTTTTCCCAATCATTTTTATCTTGGCTTTGGGGGGGTGAATTTTTGGAAATAAATCCATTGTTTATTTTGTAGCAACGACTGGTGTATTCCATCCATGAATCGATGCATGCATGTATGAGACGCATTGGTATGTGTTGAATTTTATTCATAGTTGTGAGTCTAGAGAGTCCAAGCATGAATATTTTGTACCAGATGCATTAGAGCTATGGAAAGAAGTGGATAAGTTGAGGGACTGTGTGGCAGTGAAGGGGTTACATTTTCTTTGGGTGGTGTAGGCTGGGGATAAGAGGGTTGGCGTACTTTGGATTGTTGTGTGTGAGAAACCATGAGAGCTTAAGTGCCAACTGGTTTTGGGAAGCTGAGTGTCACCCTAAAACTTGTCCTTGTGGATTCATAGCCCCGGCTCAGGGGTGACCTATTGTTGAGGTTTGGAACAAAATCATATATGACTCGGTGGAACGTCCTTGGTTTGTAGCCAGTTGGTGATTGAAATTGTTTAAGACAAGTGCTCTTTGTGATGGTTTTCTCTGTTGTGTATTTATTTCTGTTGCATATTATTTATTATCTATGAGATATGATGTGTTTATGCTATGCATGTTTGTTGGTTATTATTGTGCATGGCATGTTAATATCTAGTTACAGTTAGCATGAATATTGATGAATGCATGTATACGTTTTGTGCTCCTTTATGTAATTAATAGATATCAGAAATGAAAAATATCCCAAGAGGGAGAAATTAGAGGTACCTAAGGGGTGGGTACCTTTCATATCATAGTATAGTGAAAAGCATTTTGGTTTTGTTGACGTGGTTTTATTACAAGGAAAGAATAGGGGGGGAATTTTGCATGCACTCGTAATTTTTGAGGGAAAATTTGATATATTTTGCTAGTCTCAACATGGAATGCATTTCAAGGTCACACCAAGAGGTTAGAGACCTGAGCAGCCAAAGGAAGCAGTGGGAACTTCAAGCCTGTCAGGATCCAAAAATTGCCCAGTCAACATTGAATAATATGAGGTTTTCACAGCGACCAAAGTTTACACCAAGGAGGCTCATCACTAGGTAGGAGTGCAAGGAGATCAGGTTTGACATAGCTTCTAAGTGGTTGTTTTTATTCTTATACTTATCTTAGTAGGCATAGAGTACATATAACTCATCCAAATAGTGTCAGTAGTGTATGACCAATCTCCAAATTTATATTTTTTTTTTTGGGTGATATCAAACCTGATAACATTATGATGAAAACCTGGTTAAATTATTTTGGGGAGAAAATTTGGTTTCCTTTTTGGAAGATTTCCCTGGACAGGTTGCAACTTTGTTTTTTTATATATTAGAAAAATATTAGATGTTTTTAGATTAAAAAAAAAAGATATATAAAGTAAATTTATATCAATAAAAAACACATTCTACCAAAATTTCACTTTACCATAGATGTAATAAATCCATATAAATACAGCCCCATAGATACATATACAAAAAATAGTGTTTACATCATTCATTAATAATAATTGTTAAACCAAAAAAATAACTAGCATGTTTTTAAATTTCTGTAAATTGATTGGAAAATAGAGTTTTATCTCTGAGACTTGATAGTGGAAGCCCTAATTTAGAAACCATATATCGATTCAGCCTCCATGTTGTCTGTTATTGGTAGAGGGGATCCCCCTTCCCCTCCTGCTCCTCTCCCTCCTGACATTGACACATTTATATCTCTAGTTTCCACCATCTGAAAATCAGTTAAGCATCATCCCTCTCATTTTGTCAAAAAACTGGATGAAATATTAAAGGTTCTTATTCATGCCTCTTCTTCACACAATATTTCCTTGTGTTTTGCTAAGAACGGCCTTATTGTCCAATTCACTGTGATATGGCCCTCTCTATTTTCCATGACTCTTTGGGTGGATAAGAACTAGAATCCCCTCATCCAAGGGAAGATCTCTACCTTTCTGTGGCAAGGGATTTTTTTCATTTCTATTTGAATTCAAATCTGACAAAGATCTCATCTTCAGGAGTGGTCCCTATTTCATGAGTTCAATAAGGATGTACCTCAACTGCTAGACCCATGATTATTTTCCCTGAAAATGACATCCCTTTGATTGTCCCTGTTTGGATCTGTCTCTCGTACTTTCTTCACTATTGGAACGATGAGACTATTCAAAATCTCATAAACACCCTTGGTCTTTACATTGATGATTTGAACCATAATATCGAATTCATGCCTACACCCGCATTTGTGTGGAGGTGGATCTTGAGAAAGGTCTGGCAGAATCTATTCAGCTTGCTCTAGATAACTGGACTTATATACGGTAGGTGGATTATGATCAAATTCCATTTAAGTGCAAGGCTTGCCATGAGTATGGTCATTTTTCTAAAAATTTTCCCAAGGAATAGTTAGCCATATCCCATGTTGGAGATCATAAGTAATGGCATCTCCCTAAGAAGAAAAGAGGGGCTAGTAATTAGGGTAATTATTCTCTCCTGGAAAAATCTTTGGTGCCTCCTTCTGCTTCTGGTCTCTCAACCCCTCAACCAATAGTGGGTGTGGGAGGTTGTGATCCTTCTGCAAGAAATAAAAGGTATGGTGCTATGTCTAATATTGAATAAAGTAAAACCCTAATGAAGAAGAGGTGAACCCCCATTCATAAGACAAAATTCGATTGTGTTTCTCGGAAGCCCAATTTCCCCGCTCTGAAGACTCGATCAATTTCAAATCAGATGCTCACCAAAAATCAAACATCCCATTTATACTCGAGGAAGGATCTCAACAAGGATCTAGGGATGAATCAAGTCGATATTTTGGCCCAAATGATCATGTCAAAAGGATGGGAAAAAAGACGAATCGTCATAAAAGGGAGGAGGTAGAGGATAAAGAAAATACCTAGGACTCTAGACCACACTAGAAATCATCCTTAAGAAAGAATTGAAGGAGATAAGAGGGAAAAGTGGATCTGTTCCCCTGAAAGGGGAGATCCCTAAATCCATAGGTAAATAATGAAATTAGTCTCCTAGAATTGCAGAGGTTGTTAAGGACCTAATCTCCCTAACCCCTCACATAGGTAGAATAATATATTTCCATGTAATAAAGGCCAATATTAAAAAGGCCTAGCAATAAGGAAGAATAAGTCAAATGTAAGAAGACCTAATAGAAGTTTTCACTTCTAGAAGGATCTTCCTCTAGATTGTTCTTTTGGATAGACATGTTTAGTATAAATAGGAGTAGAGGGTATGAGAATATTTTTCTTGGATATTATTGTAATAGAGCTCTGATCTATTGGAGGTTGCCCCCTCGAACAGGCAAGTGATCATTACTATCAGTAATCAAAGTGCTCTTTCTTGTGTTATTTTAGCATTATTTTGGTATTGTTTTGATTATATCATTGCTTCTCTATCATTTCTAGCTAAAATATTTATGTTATTCATAATATTTTATATTTGGAATACTACAAGTGGTATCAGAGCACCTTCCTTAGCAAAAAATTGTGTTTTAATTTCTTTTCAGGGTAGAGACGTATTTTGGCATCTTAAAGCTACATAGATCTCTCGTTACGCACATAAACCTGTGGTTGGGGATTCATACACATAGTAAATACAAGTGCTACCTAAACGCACATATTTTGGCCACCCTTGTAACCCTTGTTGGTACCCCTATGAGTGGTAGCGCATCATAAAACACATGTATGTGGATCGACCTAGATCTCATGAAGCCCTCCATAGGTAAATCGATTGACCGCCTAATTGTTATAGTGCCACCAAGAACAGCACTCGAAAATATACTCTCTAGTACCTGGGTAGTCAAGTAGTACAGCTAAGGGCATGGTCTAGCCTCCTTAGTTGGTTCCCTGAGATATTGGGTCAAGTACTACTATTGGACCCCGCACGTATATCAGAGAGCCATAGAACAAGGAAAACCAGTGTCTGTAGAACCCTTGAATACTCTAACCCTTGGGACAAAAATAAAAACAGAACAGACAAGATCTATTTTCATGCAATTGTGCCTCCTGCATTTAGGTTACGAAATTACTACACATTTATTCCTGTTAAGAATTTGGGCATTTCGTCACTGCAGTATTCTTCAGATCAGAGTATAACTCCACAGGAGTAAAAAAAAAGTTTGTATCTTGTTGGCACCATTATTTGAGACCTATCCCATTGGATTCCTCACTATTCCCTTATCGCAGTCATACCTATCATTTTTTAGCAAAAATAAATTCTTGTGGACCCGACCTCCTTCCAACACCCTTATTTGGGCCTTACCCCATTGGATTCCCCTTGTCGCCCTGATCGTCGTGATACACTTCACCCATAACCCATTTTTTGTGTGGTCCCACCCATCCCTTTTCGTTTTCCTTCTTCATCATGGCCCACACCCGTAGCCAAGACTTGGAATCTCACTTCAATTTCTTGTACTCTAATTTCACAAAGACGCAACAAGAAGTGAGACAACTCAGTGCCAATTTTTCCACCATCAATAAAAACATAAAATCCTCCATCGAAACCAAAATGGAAACCATCAAACATGACCTCTCTACCCATCTTTCATCCTTCACTACGATGATATGTGCCAAGATGCATATCCATATAGATCTTCCCTCCTCTGGCCCACCTTTGCAATCCAAAGGTCAAACTTCCTCTAATTCTCAAACTTTTCATCCCCATCACTTTCAGCGTGACCTACGCCTTCCACGTGTGGATGTGACCAAATTTAATGGCTCGGATACTACTAGCTAGGTAAATCAAATGGAACATTATTTCTCTTTGTATGGAATTACAGATGAGTTGGCCAAACTTAGGTATGGTGTTCTCCATATAGATCAAGAACATTGGCAATGGTGGCAATGGAGAAAAATGCTCGCCAAGGGTATGTGGCTTGGACACAATTTGTGGTAGATATTTATGAATGCTTTTACACTAACACCAACCGTTTATGTCATTTGACAAATTTGAAACAATCTAGCATGTTGGAAGACTTTATAGTCGCTTTTGAGCGATTGGATTTCCATACATAGGGCATGTCTGATGCTTTTTTTTCGAGAATGTTTTATCAGTGGCCTCAAGCATGAGATTTGTGCCCATGTCCTCATGGCTCGACCTCATAGTTGGGTGGAAGCTACTAAAAGAGATAAGGAAGCACAACTGGTTGTCTCTTCTCAAACCTGAAAACCCTCCTTTCTTCCTCACACTAAACCAATCACTCCCACTCCTCCTTCTACTCCACTAAAGATCTAGAAATTGACCAGGGAAGAAATGGATGAACGTCAAATCATAGGCCTTTGTTATAATTTTGATGACAAATATTTTCCTGAGCACAATTGTAAGGAACAAAATCTTTTTATGGCCATATTGGAGGATGTTTCAGAAGATGATGTTGAGGCCCCCCTTGTGGCTGAGTCACCTAAACCCACTTACATGACCCCACCCTCCGACCCTCCCGAAGTTGAACTGGCCATTTCCCTGACTGCTCTCACTGGCTTCTCTGCTCTCCAAACCCTCAAGCTAATTGATTACATTAAGCATCAGAAGTTCATCATTCTTGTTGATAGTGGAAGCACTCATAATTTTATTCATCGTCACATTGCCCAAGAAACTAATTTTTATATGTGTGTCGTCAATAATTTTCAAATCATGATTGCCAATGGCGGTTCCATGAAATGTAGGGGGCGTTTTAAAAATGTGTGTCTCCAAATTGGTCAGTACCACATGAAATATCATATGTTTTCTATCGACATGGGCGATTGTGACATTGTGTTGGGTGCAGAATGGCTAAGGACATTGGATCCCATTCTCATGGATTTTAAGGAATTAAACATGCAATTCCACTAGGAGGGCCAACAATATAAGTTCCAAGGCATCATTGTTGGTTCCCCAGAGATCAGCAGTTCCCATCGCATCGAAAAGATGCTCAAAAAAGGTGATTCTGGCATTATTTCACAACTCTGTGCCATTCAAGCCACTGAGACACCCTATGTGATGCAGGACCTCCAATCCATCATCTCCAAACATCAAGTTTTTTTATCCACTCCCCAGGGAATCCCTCCTTCCCGTGGTGTTCATGATCATTCCATTCCCATTTTCCCCAATATCATTCATCCCCATATTCGTCCCTATCTTCGTCCCTTTTCCCAAAAAAATGAAATTAAAAAAATTGTTCAATAATTTCTCAACGCATGTGTTATCCATCCTAGTACGAGCCCCTACTCTTATCCTATGGTCATGGTCCTTAAGAAATAAGGTTCTTGGCACATGTGCCCTGACTTCCATGCCCTCAACAAACTCACCATTAAATAAAAAAATCCCATTCATGTCATTGATGACCTATTGGATGAATTGAGTGGCGCCCAGTTCTTTATTAAACTTGATCTTCGTTCTAGATACCACCAAATACGTATGAACGGGGCTGGCATTCCTAATACTGCATTTCTAAATCATGAGGGCCACTATGAGTTTTGGTTCATGCCCTTTGGCTTGTGTAATGCTCCCTCCACTTTCCAAAGCCTCATGAATCATGTCTTATGTCCTTTTCTTTGTCACTTTGTCTTAGTTTTCTTTGATGATATCCTCATCTATAGTAAACCTAGATAGCCCATCTTGCTCATGTGGATCAAGTTCTACATCTACTCACTTAGCACCAATGTTTCCTCAAACAATCTAAATGTTCTTTTGGAGCCTCGGAAGTCGAGTACTTGGGTCATTTTGTTGGCAAGGCAGGTGTCAGAGTGGATCCTAAAAAGATTGAAGCTCTGTAGGATTGGCCTTGCCCAAAGACTATCAAAAGTTTACATGGATTTATGGGTTTAACAGACTATTACCGCAAGTTTGTTAAGAATTATGGAAATATTGTGGCACCTCTCACTGCTCTCCTTAAAAATAATTCTTTCACTTGGACTCCCACAGCTGCTCAGGTATTTCAAACCTTAAAGGCAGACATGTGCACCACTCTAGTCCTGGCCCTTCCTGATTTCACAAAGACCTTTTTCCTGGAATGTGATGCTTCCGGGAGAGGAAATGGAGCAGTCCTTATATAAGAGGGCCGGCCTTTGGCCTTTACAAGCAAAACACTGTAAGAGCGACATTTGGGAAAATCAATCTATGAAAAGGAAATGTTGGTTATTCTGCATGCATTGGATCTTTGGCTCCCTTATCTATTGGGGAAGCGTTTCCAAATAAATACAAATCATCAAATCCTCAATTATTTTTTGGAACAATGCCCTTCCTCCCTGGAGCAACAAAAATGTGTGACTAAGCTCTTTGGATATGATTATGAGATCATTTACAAGAAAGGAAGAGACAATGTGGTTGTTCATGCATTCAAGAAAATATGAAGTCTTCCCTTTTTTCCCTCTCCTTCATTGTACCAGATTGGATCCATATTGTTCAGCAGGAATGGCTACACGATCCCAAAATTTCGCATCTGATCCAACAATTACAGGCCAATTCTCCAGTTTCCCCAGGGTACACTTGGAACAATGATGAGATTTTCTATAAATGTTGTTTGTATTTAAGTAAACAGTCACAACTTAAATCCACGGTACTTTCTAAGCTTCATGTTACACCCACAGCTAGGCACTCAGGGTTTATCAAAACCTATGGTCGGGTCAAATGTTCTTTTTTATGGGATGGTATGAAACGGGACGTTCGCAATTTTGTGGCAGAATGTGATGTTTGTCATTGCAACAAGGGAGAAACATTCAAATCTCTTGGCACACTACAACCACTTCTGATTCCACCTAATATTTGGAGGGATATCTCTATGGATTTTATCGTGGGCTTACCTAAATCGAGCAATAAATTAGTCATCATGGTGGTAGTTGATCTTCTTTCCAAGTATACTCATTTATGTTCTCTTCAACACCCATTTACAACCTCCATTGTGGCTCGAATTTTCATGGATCGAGTCTTCAAGCTTCATGGCATGCCTCATTCTATTGTTTTTTTATCGACGCCCCACTTTCACCAGCAATTTTTGGCAATAATTGTTCAAGCTACAAGGCACCCAATTGCATCTCATCACAGCTTATCATCCCCATACTTATGGACAAACTGAAGTTGTCAACAAGCGTTTGGAAACATATTTGAGGTGTTTTACATTGGAAGGTAAAAATCAGTGGGCTCAATGGTTACCACTAGTTGAATGGTGGTACAACACTTCTTACAATGCAGCTACCCGCATGACTCCTTTTGAAGAAGTATATGGAAAAAATCCACCTTTAGTTCTCCCATACATGTCATGTGCCTTGAAGGTTCAGGCGGTTGACCAAATGCTTACAGTTCGAGAGGCTATTCTCCATACCCTCAAAGAGAATTTGGTCATGGCCCAGAATCACATGAAGCAATAGGCAGATAAAGGTCGCTTTGAACATCAATTTGCAAAAGGAGACCAGGTGTTTCTTCGACTGCAACCTTATAAGAAAAATTCCCTCAAGGCTAACCATTGTCAGAAATTGGCGCCCAAATTTATGGTCCTTATATCGTTCTCAAACGTGTGGGACAGGTGGCCTATCAATTAGCTTTTCCCAATCATTTTAAGCTTTGTCCTATTTTTCATGTTTCCTGCTTAAATAAGGTGATTGAACTAAGCGTCAAACTCAAACCAACCTTCCCGATTTGGATGAAGAAGGTTCCATCTGGTTACAACCATAAGCAATTTTGGACCATCATGAGCATCGTCTATGTCAGCGAACCATAAAGGAAGTGTTAGTCCAGTGGAAAGATACAGCTCCAGTATATGCCACTTGGGAAAGATCTACCATTCTGCAGCAATTTCATCATTGAAAGCCTTGATGACAAGTTTTTTTTAAATGGGAGGACATGTTAGGGACCCAATCTCCCTAACCCCTCACGTATGCAGAATAATATATTTTCATGTAATAAAGGTCAATATTAATAAGGCCTAGCAATAAGGAATAATAATTCAAATGTAAGAAGGCCTAATACAAGCTTCTACTTCTAGAAGGATCTTCCTCTAGACTGTTATGCATACTATTTTATATCTGGAATACTACAGAGGCCTGGGGTGCAAATAAAAGATTGAAACAATGAAGAAAATAATCAAATCAGAAAATCCTCAACTAATTCTAATCTAGGAGACCAAGATGAAGGAATCATTGGTCCTTCAAGAAATTAATTTCCTCTAGAAAAATAGAAAATGGGTTGTGGTCAGTTCCAGGGGATTCTCTGGTGGTCTCTGCACTTTATGGTTCCCTTTGCATCTTTAGTTAGTGGAAATCCATGCTACTCATCATTGGTTGTTAGTCAAGCTCGTCCACATTTCTTCGGGTAAGTCTTTTCATATGTTCAATGTTTATATACTACCATGAAAAGTTGGATTGTTGGAAATTCTTAATGGAGATTCCAAATCGAGGTTTTAGTGAAATCTACATTGTAGTTGAGGACTTCAACACCACTATTCACCAAAAAGAAAAGAGGGGGGGTATGTAGTAAGGAACCCTTGTAGGGAAAGGATGGAAGATCTCATGTCTTCTTTTGGATCTCATAGATATCCAGCCATCTAAAGGGAGTTTCACTTGGAAAAATCGAAGCGTTGGTCCTGGTCATAAAGCGTCCAAATTAGATTGTTTCCTGGTTCACTACTCCTATTTGATTTATTCCTTCTCCTTGTCCTCCTCTATTCTCTCTTGGGTGGGTTCCAATCATCGACCCATTGCTCTTCTCTTTTCTGGAGCTAAAAATCTAGGTCTCATTCCCTTTTCTTTCCCCTAGTTTCAAGCATCTAGAGTTGTTGGGTAGTTGGGTCTCATGTCTATATATGGGAGAAAAAACTTATCTCCTTGAAAAAGGATCTCAAAGAGTGGGAGAAACTCAAATTCAAAGCACCGGACATAGTTACAGAAATGTCATGAGCAACTAGAATTGATAACAAGCAATATTGAGGAAGGATCGGTATCCCCGACCATGTTAAAGGAGGAATAGGAGACTTTTAAAAATTTGCAATCAGCTCTAAAAAAGAAGGAAGAAATGTGGAGACTCAAATCTCGTAGGCTTTGGCACCATGAGAGAGACGGGGACACACCTTTCATTCATCGTCAATCAAAATCATGTCATTGGAAAAACAATATTGAAGAGATCAAAAATACAAATGGTGAGACTTTCTCTTCTTTTGAAGAAATTAAGCAGGCAGTCTTTAAACACTATGGGGATCTTTATACTGAATCTGTGCATGTCGACCTAACTCAAAGGATCATCTCAAGTGGTCTAGAACTAGATATGAGATATCTCCCATTGTGGAGGTCATGGATTCAACTCTCTTGATCTCCTCATAGTTAGGATCTGTAATTAGGGTTGACAATTTACCCATTTACCATCCATGGATCATGGGGAAATACTGAGAGGGTTTTTCACGAGGGTTGTCGATAATATTATTAGGTATTTGACTAATTGTGTATTCACTCATGTTCAATTTGAATTTCTTTATATTAAGCACATCAATAGTTACCAACAAATTTAGTAAGGATGTGTTCGCAAACATGGGAAAACATCATATATATTTTCCCATAAAAAATTTCAAAAACAAATACCCAAATAATTTTAAAAATTATTTTTTTTAATTATTCAATAATTGATTACTTATATATAAATAAATTACTTACTTCATTTTCTACCTTAACACAATCTACATAATTGTCAAATTCAGACAATCCATCTCAAATTCAAATAGATCTCCAAACCCACCAAAATTTAAGCTATATATTTTGCAGAGCAACGTCTTTTATCAGCCACTCAACTATAACTCCACAAACTATAAATTTTGTTATATAAACAAATAAATTTTGTTATATAAACAATATTAAAGACTTCCCTAAAATACGCTTCACTACATAAGTCATAACAAAACCCTTCACTACATAAATCATAACAAAATACACTTCACTATAAATTTTGTCATGTAGAACTTAACTTTATTTTATTTCATAGTGTATGGCTCAACCATAAGGCAATTGTACTCGTCAAATTATCAAAGAAAACCAACAAAGTTTGCCATCATCACAATAGTAAATGCCGTGGTCTTTTTTTTTTTTTTTTGTAAAGAAACAAAATGATACCTAGAATATTATTTGAAAACCTACATAAAAGCACGAGTTAATGTTATAATTTATATATAAATTAATACAAATAAAAGCACGAGTTAATGTTATAATTTACATATAAATTAATACAAATTTATGGTAACAAATGGATGAGGATTAATCTGCCTGATGTGTAAAGTCTTTATAATTACAAAAAAAATAAGTTTAAAATTCAAATCTTTTTTTCATATATTTATACAACTTTAATGTGAAATTAAAGTTTGTAAAATTTTATTGAATAATTTTACATAGCTAAAACTTTTATCACATCTAACATGAATCTCTTTCATGTATTTATATAATATTAATGTGAAATTAAAGTTTATAAAATTTTATTGATTAATTTTACACAAATAAAAAGGTTTATCAAATCTAACATGAATATTTAAAATCAAACATATTTGCAAGATATCATATACAATATCAAAATAATACATGAGTGTGTCATATACTATTTTTCTAATTTTGTAAATACAAGTTCTTTAATATCTAATCAAATTTCAATAAAAAAAGTAGGTCAACAATTTTAAACATGAAAAGAAAAATCATGTTTGGACACAAGTGGAAACCATAGTAATGGCAGTGTCAGGGTTATGAATGAAACAACTCTCCCTCACCCTTAGAGCCTTCCTAGAGATAGGAGAAGTAGGACTGACCTCCTTCAAGGCCACAGTGATAGGGGAATGGCTTGTGGAATCTCCCCCCTCGTAACCACAAACAAAACAACCTCAAGAAAAGAGAATTCATTGTTGTTTAGTGAAAACGACTAAGAATTCATGCGATGAAGTCACCTCCACACCCATTGACAACTACATTGAATGCATGCATGACCATGCAGTGAATGGAAAATTTATGGGAATATGACCAACGGAGAAATCCCTAACCTCATGGACTAACACTCGATGGAAGCCCAAGGAAGAAATGGATCTCAAACTTGATTCCAAAATATTCTTCACCTTTATATTCACCAACACATAAGACAAGGAATGGATCTTTGAGAATGGCCCCTACTTCTATAACTCAGCTAGCCTCCACTTGCGTTAATAAGTTGAGCGCCCCAATGCAAAACAAGAGGATTTCACATGGGTGCTTGTATGGATCAATATCTACTCGTTACCATAAGAATTTTGGATGAAAAAACAATGAAAGGCATTGGAAATACACTTGACTCCTATGTAAAGACCTCTAAGGTAACCGAAGTGAGAATAAAATCCCATGACCATGGCCATTTGTTCTAATACTATTCCAAAAAATAGGCCAACAACAAAGACAAAGCATCAGAGACAAAAGATGAGGAGGGGTTTCATAAATCTCAAGGTAAATGGAAAACTAATTGAACGTGGAGCTCAATCACTTGGGTTGATAATTCATAGAGAAAAGACAACTTTGAAGCATTGAAAAGGACCCAGATAACAAAAGAGACAGATTGGGAAACTCCAATGCATATACAAACCAGTGAAGGGAAAATTATGGAAGACTTAATATCATCCAACAATGTTGAGGAGGAATATGATGACACGTAAGGAGACACGGAGAGGGAAAATATGAACACACTCCTTCTCCACAAACAATTTGACGAGGAGTATCTAAACATCCTACCCCTAGATAAAATCAAATAGTGACACAAGAAGTCCATGCAAAAAAGGACAAAAGGAGGAGGAAGCACCTCCAATTTGACCCAATCACACGGATTAGGTGGCAAATCAATCCCTTTCAAATCAGGTGAAAATAAAGGAAAACCAAGGAGGAAGACCAATAAATAAAAACTCCAATGCAGATACAAACCAATGAAGGGAAAATCATGGAAGACCTAATATCATCCAACAATGTTGAGGAGGACTATGATGACACACAAGGAGACACGGAGAGGGAAAATATGAACACACTCCTTCTCCACAAACAATTTGACTAGGAGTATCTAAACATCCTCCCCCTAGATAAAATCAAATAGTGACATAGGAAGGCCATGCAAAAAAGGACAAAAGGAGGAGGAAGCACCTCCAATGTGACCCAATCACACAGATTAGGTGTCAAATCAATCCCTTTCAAATCAAGTGAAAATAAAGGAAAATCGAGGAAGACCAACAAACAAAAACTACATGAAACAGGCTCCCTCTAGATCAACTCAAGGAAAACCAAGGCTCTCAAATAAGTATCCAATCATCCCCCCCATCTAGTTAATCATGAATATCATATCTTAGAATGTACGAGGCCTCAATAGTAAAGTAAAGCACAACCTCTTGAAAAACAAAATCCTACAAGAGAAACCATATATCATGCTTCCACAAGGAACCAAATGCAACTTCAAAGTTATGCTAAATATAGGGAAAAAAAATTGGAACAACTATGATCTCCTTACAAAGAGGGAAATATGGTAGGAAACATTGTCTTGGAATGGAATTTTTGATATTATGGTAGCTTCAGGAAGAATTAACCTTCACGGGTAACCTTTTATGAGATTAAAATATTTTGGGAAGCAAGAGAAACCCTAAAACGTTGGATAATAACCCTAGGAGACAAGTCAGCTCAAGAGAATATTTAAGATTGAGTTATTAGCCTCTAGAAAGAGAAGTCGGCCCAGTCAAGTGAGATAGAGAAGTATAAATAGAGGGCGCTAGACCTCATTTTTTATTCTCACTCTCACAACTGCATAAGACCAGTGGTGCGCAAGTTTGGAGAGGAATTCCAGCTGCAGTTGTTGGAACTGGCATTTTGGTTTTGGCTTGGAATTTCTCTTGGTTATGGTTTGGAATTTTTGTTTGGTATTTGGTTATTCTTTCTTGGTGTAACATCCCGCTCTGGCGCACTTACCAAACTTATTATTTGAGGACACTTGCTCGCAAGTGATCTAGATTTTTATGATGATAAAACTTTTTCCTTCATTATGATGCGTTAAGTTATATGACATGATGTTTTACTACATTGATGTAGACAGGTGTTGCTGACTCAGTTTCATTGAGTGTGCAGGGTTCGGACCTTGAGGATGCAGAGGCATCGGTGGAACTCCCTTGGACTCCGGATTGAGTCAGGGAGTGGACTGTTTGGGTTGTTTCATTTACAGTGATATTGTGTGGTTTTGATTATATGCTATTGGTTTCATGATATGTTGTTGACATGATCTGACATGATGGTTGATGATGCAGGCTGACGATAGCTTGCCGACCAGACTCACATATGGAGTAAAGGGGCCACACACGAGTTCCAGAGAGATTGAGGGAGAGGTGT
>ML776769.1:569667-583086 GCA_009831015.1 Picea engelmannii
TACGTGACGCAAAGGTTTATGTCCAATATGAAGTTACTTGGCCATTGAAGAAATTAATATGAACTCAATATTTGATATTTATCTAATACTTTTAACCTTATTATATTATCTGAGAAGAATGTCCTTCTAAATTGTTATCTTAAGCTTTTGCCCTTTTAGTATGAGAGGGTATTGTAAATTTTCAAATCTGAAGTCACTTGTTTAATGATGTATTAAATTATGAGGAAATTATTGAAGTGATGTCATTCTACATTGACTTTAGGGACAGATAATTAATTATGACATTACTTTTGTACCCTTAACGTGGAAATTGTAGTTGTGATATTTTAACTATCCTTATACAAGGTCCCTTTAAACCACTGTTTTAAATAATGTCATTTTAAATATATAGAATTGTTATATCTCGTCATTTTTAATAGGATGGTTATTGATATATTCAATATGATGAGTATTTAATGTAGATGAATAAAAATGTTAAGGCATACCATTTCCAGGGATTATTGTTTATAGATTCGTAATTGTAATGCACTGGTGAAATAGGAAATTGTGTTTTCTTACCTTATAAACAAGATGGCAAGCGTATGACCTTTACTTATTGAAATTAGAGATGAATGTTATGGTTATCATATTGGGACGTTAGTGTGATCTCTGGATATTGATGGGACACACCTGGTGGAATATCCGGGATAGATGTACCGTCAATTACTCGGAGTTAACAGTTGAGGATTGTTGAGTCATCTTCTTGGTTGCGTCGTACTCGTCGTCGGGTGGCCACGCAGAGTCAAGTAGGTTGTTGTTGGTTGTCAAGTAGCGTCGTACAGTTCAGCATGTCGCTACTTCTACACGCACGCACACACTAAACAAAAAAAAAAAAATTGCACCTGTTACTAGAATGGTTGTCGTAACGCGGAAGGTCGTTACACTTGGTGCACTAGCCTTGGAGAAATGTGTGCTACCTTGGTTGGATATTGGATTGTTTCCGGAATTATTATGTTTGACAAGGTTAAGGTGCTCGAGGGTGGCTTTTGTGCCTATGGTTGGGTGACAATATTTCTATATTTTCTATGGTGAAATGAGCACACCTATTTTTCTAACAAGTTATGGGCCCACATTATCTTCGGACAGTCTAAAATATGGAAGATAGATTGGGAGGATTTGCTCAATTACAATTGTAGTTGCAGTTAAAGTTTTGTTGCAGCAATGAAACCCTAACTCTCTTGGTAAGGCACCTTACATGAATATCTTGACCTAATTCCTGGATAGCCTAGTGTGCCCTAGCCTAGCACACCTCCTGGTACTCTCAGCAAGCCAAGACATCAAGTTTTCATTTTTTTTCAATGTCAAAGCAGTCATGACTTACTCTATGACATCAGAAAACCAGTTAGAAGGGGCTTCTAACTTCAGAGCATGGAAGACAAGTATTGACCTTATCATTGCCAAGAAAAAAGTGTTGTATATCATGAAAGGAAAGATCATGGAACCACAGTTTGAAGCAGGAAAAGAGAAGGAGCCTTAGAACACTGTAGTTATGGAGAATTTCAAGGACAATGACATCAACACTATGAGCATCATAGTGGACTCTATAAAATACCACTTGATACCCTACATCTCTCATCTTGACTCATCTCAGAAGATGTATGATGACCTAACTAACCTATTCTCAGTTAGAAACATTAGACAAGTGATCAGTCTGAAGAATGAGCTTTTTGACATGAAAATGAATGATGATGACAACATAACATCATACTTTGTCAGAATCTCTCAGTCAAAAGATCAACTACAAGCTATTGAAGAAATCATTTCAGAAAAAGAACTAGTAAATATGGTACTCAATGGCCTTCCCAAGACATGGGATGCATTTGCCGCAAGCATGAACACAAGAAAGGAGTATCCCACATTTGAAGAGCTTTGGACTTGCTATGAAAAAGAAGAATCAAGTATTAGCGTAAAAGAGAAATCCCAAAAGAAATATGATGATCAAGCCTTCACAACAAACTTCAATAATTTCAGGAATAAGAGGAAGTTTGGCTTAAGGAAGAAACCAAATCAAGAAAAGGATATGTAAAAAATGCAATGATTCAACTGTTGGAAATATGGTCACTACAGGAACCATTGTCCTAAGTTAAAGAAATGGAAGGAAACAGACGAAGCAGAAGTTCCTGAAGAAAGGGAACCCTCAATGAAATCCAATCAGGATAAAATAGACTTCTTCTTCTAGTCAAGGTAACAATATTCTTCTATAACATAGTTCTTATACATACCATGTTTACATAGTTCTTTTATATATCATGCATATCTATTTCTTAGAAGATAATATGGTCAGTGAAACAATACATATGGAAGAATAACAAGACAAGGATTGTTATTACGATGACTACAAGTCAAGTAATGCACATGAAAAAGATGAACTACATTGACAATCCTTGGTGACAATTCTTGTGGAAGCTATTATATAAGTAACAACTACCAAATGGGCCACAATCAGTGTCAAAATTGAAGAGACCCAGAGGGATTTAGACCAGAAAGAAGTCAGTGATCAAGAAGAAACTAGAATAAAACTTGAGACACTTTGCATAAAGCAATAAGGATGCATACGGAAGCATGGAATCTCTTAGATGGAGGGAGTTGATTGCATAATTCCAAAAGAAGAGCATGCATTCATGCATGACGTCGGGATTATGAGGGAGCTAATCCTAAATGATACGATCCATTGAATAATCCATGAAGATTATAAAGTATTTTTCCATGTTCCTGATTGGAATTAGCAGCCATGATAAGCAGCATGTGTTTAGTTTGACTCTAGAAGAAGTTTTCTTTGAAAATAAATCTTAAGTATTCTTGGTTATCCATCTACATCTGTGTTCCTATGATGAAAGGAAGGATTTGGAATCTTCAGGAAGGAAGTGAATGGAATCTATATAAGAATCCATGAACCGAAAAGCTAAAGAGGAACATGAGGAAAAACATGAAGATTCCAAGAAAGAAAGAAAATCCAAAACAACCAGTTATTATACCGAGAATCATAAGACTACCAGCATGGTTTGAACCCACTAGAAGCAATCAAGAAGAAGAGATGGAATTTTTTATAAAGAACATTGTATGTAATAAATTGTGAAAAAGACCTATGAATGCAAAGCATTGCGAGATTCAAAACTAAAGGTTCTTCCAGAAGGAAGGAGAAGACTATGACGACAGCTTGTTCCAGTAAACCAAATATACCTCTTGTAGTATCCATGGATTGAAATTTACATGTAAGAGATTGTTCTTCCCAATAAAGAAAATTGAGAAAGAAGCTTATGTAGAGCAGTCTCAAGGTTTTGAGGTATACCGAAAAGAGACCCATGTATGCAAATGGAAGAAGAACTTGTATGGATTCAAGCAACTTGATGCAGAGTATCTCATATACAGCAGAAGCGTGGTGAGAACTTCCTAAGACAGAAGAAATGCTACTTGGATATGTTTTAGTTTGAGATTTTCCA
Source organism: Picea engelmannii (assembly GCA_009831015.1). Classification (NCBI taxonomy): domain Eukaryota; kingdom Viridiplantae; phylum Streptophyta; class Pinopsida; order Pinales; family Pinaceae; genus Picea; species Picea engelmannii. Next base: position 573,147 of record ML776769.1, read on the forward strand.
CGATGTCATGGGCCAGTAGGAAACAAAATTCGGTTGCACTCAGCACTACAGAAGCAGAGTATAGTGCATATTGTGATGCTTTTACAGAAGCAATGTGGCTCTATAAGTTAGTTTTTGGACCGTCTGATCAGGTGCTAAATTCAACCATGATATTGTAATGATCAAAGCTTTGTGAAGCTTTCAGAGAAATCAATGTTCCATGAAAGGTCAAAGTACATTGAGATCAAGCATTATATTCTTTGTGATAAAGTCCAAAAGATAAAAGTGGTTCTACAGTATATCTCCACAGATGAGCAGATAGCATATATTTTGGTAAAGCCTCTATCCAAGATGAAAAGTTTGTGTACTTAAGGGACAATTTGGGGCTCATGGAGATGACTTCCTTATTGGAAAATGGAAGTGATTACTCCCATGTTGGGAGGGAGCACTAATATGTTATTGATTTATGGAAATTCGTTTTCCAATTCAAAAAATGACTTTCCATAAATCAATAAAATGGTCCAGGTTGGGTAGTTCCTTTCCAGTTCGGAAAGTGGTTCACTATTTCTGACGGACAGTCATTTTCCAATTCAAAAAATGGTCCAGATTGGAGAGCCATTTTCATAATGAAAATGGTTTGATAGATTGTTGATTTACCATAGATAATGATTACCCTTGTTGACAGTGTGGGGGAATGGTCTAGGACGATCATTCTTCTTGGAAGTCACTCTGAGTAGTGTTCAAGTAGAATGGTTCGCCTCGTCAGGAATTCATTCTTTCGATTTTACAGTTGTGAGCAGTTTTGAAGAATGGTTTGTTTTGGAGGTTGGTGTAGGACAGTCATTTCATTAGGAAATGGTTCGGACAGACATTCCCTAGGGTAGACTCACTCTCTCCAGGTTGCACTATGATTATTGTCGGAGGAATCACCTAGTTAGGTCTATTGTCCAGGTTCAGCAATCAGAGACAGGCATTCCCTAGGGCAGACTCATTCTCTCCATGTTGCACTATGATTAGTGTCGGAGGAATGGCCCAATTAGGTGAATGGTATAGGCTCATAAATCAAGGACGGCTATTCTTTTATGCTTGGGAAGAATAGTCTAGATATCCCACGGCTAATGTTTTACTTTCGGAGGGAAGATCCTCTTCCATATCTCACAGATATGAGTGGAACACTGGCCCATATGACTCAATTTGTACCATGATATTGTTGATATCAGACGATATGATTGTTGTGGATATTTCATTTCTCTGGACAGTGGTTGTATGCTACTATGGTGGATGTGATCCACTAGTAGTGACTATGTGTCATTGGTTGGTAGATGTGTGCTAATAGGATTGGTTGTGTACCATTGGGTAGTAGTTTTGTACAACTATGGATAGACACAGTTGTGTTCTATTGGATGGCATTTTTTTATTTCCATGGAGACTATCACTAGTGTTAGATATGATTACCAGCTAGATGGATAGTTAGTATGTTGATGGACAGACATTCTCTAGGCGGAAAATGGTCTAGGCAGGACAGATTACTGGTGGATATGCATTCTCCCTGTGGAAAATGGTCCAAGAAATACATTATTCTAAGACATATGTCTGGATTAGAAAAATAGTTCTTGTAGCCCATGGTGTGGCTTCCAGCATCTGTCGGAACAGTTATTCTTCTAGAACATATGTCTGGATTAGAAGAATAGTTCATGTATCACTTTGTGGAGTGAGTGACTTATTCATCATCATGCCTGATTACTCAGATGGAGTATGGATTCAAGAGATGATGTTATCAGATGATATTGATAGTGATGATGTTACTTGTGAGTTGATCTATGTGATCATCAGATATCTCGTTTGGCTATGATGATGCTACCGGTTGAATGGTATATTTGTGCTCAAGACCATTACCTTTAATACCTCCCTAGCTAGGAGGGAGTGTTTATATCATGGTAGTTGCGGGAGGTATTAACCTTCACGTGTAACCTTTCACAAGACTAGAATATTCTGGGAAGCAAGAGAAACCCTAAAATGTTGGATAATAACACTATGAGACAATTCGGCTCAAGAGAATATTTGATATTGAGTTATTAGCCTCCAAAAATAGAAGTTGGCCCAGTCAAGTGAGATAGAGCAGTATAAATAGAGGGTGCTAGAGATCAATTGTTATTCCCACTCTCATGACTTATTAAGACTAGTGGTGCGCAAGTTTGGAGAGGAACTGCAGTTGCAGCTGCTACAACTGGCATTTTGGTTTTATCTTGGACTCTCTCTTGGTTATGGTTTGGAATTTATTCTTGGTCTTTGGTTATTATTTCTTGGTGCGCTAGCCTTGGAGAAAGGTTCTCTACCTTGGTTGGCTATTGGAGATCTTATGGAATTATTATGTTTTTCAAGGTTAAGGTGCTCGAGGGTGGCCTTTGTGCCTATGGTTGGATGACAATATTGCTATATTGTCTATGGTGAAACGAGCACACCTATTTTTCTAACAGGAATATAGCTAGAACCATCATTATATATTTGACAGTGGTAGATAACTTCATCTTGAGAACCTTTAGAAAAACATGAACCAAGGAGCAAGGCACAATCACCAATGTCTACAAAACCTTAATTCCCCACCTCAAGGGAACCTTTGTTAGGGACCTAACATCGCCAACCCCTCATATAGATAAAATAATATATTTTCCATGTAATAAAGGTCGACATTAGTTAATAAGGCCTATTTAATAAATGTGAACAAGTCAATGTAAGAAGACCTAATAGAAGCTTTCGCTTCTAGAAAGATATTCCTCTAGAATGTTATTTAGAAGATAGAATTAGTATAAATAAGATTTGGAGGCATGAGAAATCTTCTCTTGAGAATTATTGTAATAGAGCTCTGCTCTACTGGAGGTTTCCCCCTCTAAGAGGAAAGTGGACATTGTTTTCTTTAAATAAAGGTATTATTTATCGTATTGTTCTCATCCATATTTTTTTGTTCCATTGATATATGTTGAATATTCTCGTTTATGCATATTATGTTATAGTTGGTACTTTACAAGTGGTATCAGAGCACTTTCCTTGGCAAGAATTGTGGGTAAAAAAAAAATCTAGGGTAGAAATGTGTACTATCGGCGTCGTCAAAGAACGGAGATTTTTCATTCAGTGGGTAAACTATGGTGGGGAAAACTACACACGGGCGATATAGATAGTTTCATGAGGTTGTCTAGAAGCCAAAGTTTCTCCCTTGTAGGAAACCTTTGTAACCCATGTTGGTACCTCTCGAGTAGTACCACATCAGACAAAACCTATACACGGCCATTGCTCCCGTGTACTAGAAGGTATATCGAGAGTCCCCTAGGTCTCTATAAATCATCCCTAGATCAATCAATTTGTCGCCTGACTGTTATAGTGCCACCGAGAACAACACTCGGGAAGATACTCTTTATTGCCTGGTTAATCGAGTAGTATGACTATGGGTATGGTCGAGAATGATTAGTTGGTTCCCTGGGATATTCGGTCGAGTACTATTGTTCAAACTTGCATGTATATCAAAGAGTTATATCATAGGGAAAACCCATGTCCATAGGCACCCTGCAAACCCTAACCCGAGGGGAACATACCAGACAAGGAACATAAAGGATATTTTGGCCGCACAACCTTACCTCCTACATCCTGGTTGCGAAATTACTATACATTTTTTTTCTACTAAGAATTTGGGCATTTCGACATTGCAGTATTATTCAGGTCGAATTATAACTCTAGAGGAGTTTTAAAACAAAATTAGGTCCTTCCTGCACCTTTATTTGAGACCTAACTCATTGTATTCTCCTTTTCTTACTAATCGTTGTGATACCTATCATTTTAACCCTTTTTTTACCCCATGGACCCATACCCTTCCCATCACCCTTATGTCCCACTTATCCCATTAGTTTCCTCTCATTTCCCTTATTGTTGTGGTATATATCACTTATTTGTTTTGTTTTTTGTGGACCCACTCCTCATCCCCTTATGGCTCCCACCCGCCAAAAAGAAACCAATCAGAAACTTAATAATGACCTTACTCCCCTTCAAGCCAAAGTGATTATTGACATCCCTGCCATTCATGCCAGAATGGAATACATCCAGGACCAGCTAGGTAGCCGAATTGATGAAGTCACTTCCACTCTCAAACAATTCACGAACAAATTCCAAGTTCCTTCCTCCTCAAACCCGTCGCTTTATACTGAAGGTGTTGACTCCAACCATCCTTTACATGCCAACTCCCTACCACATGACCCCCATCTTCCTAGAGTTGTGGTGAACAAATTTGATGACTCATATCCAACAACCTGGGTCACTCATATGGAAAAGTATTTCTCCTTGCATGGCATTATGGATGAGTTGACCAATCTTCATTATGGAATTCTCTATTTGGATCTAGAACAATGGAAATGATGTCGGAATGCACACTAAGGGTATGTTGCTTGGTCATAGTTTGTTGCATAGTTGTATGAACACTTTGACACGGAAACCCACCATTTAGGGCATTTGAACAAGTTGAAACAGTCTGAAAAATTGGAAGATTTTGTTGTTTCCTTTGAGCACTTGGCTTTCTGAATGGAGGGCATGATAGATTATTTTTTCGAAGAATACTTTATTAGTGGCCTCAAGGATGAAATCTGAGCCCAAGTCATCATGGATCACCCCCATACTTGGTATGAAACAACTAAACATCCCAAGGAGGCACAACAGGTCATCTTGGCCTAGAGCAGAAAACCTAATTTTTTTCCCCACCCTAAACTCACTACCCCTGCCCCTCAGGACACTCCTCTCATAGTCCAAAAATTAACATGGGTGAAAATTGTTGAACGCCAACTCAAGGTTATTTTCTATAATCGTGATGATAAATACTTTCCAGGGCACAAGTGTAAAGAACATAAAAAATTTATGGCCATTTAGAAGGATTTTTCTAATGAAGATGTTGACATTTCACCTGAAGCAGTGCTACCCCAAATAGATGGTATTACACCTCCCTCTAATCCTCCTAAATTTGAACCATCGATTTCAATGAATGCTCTCACTATTTTTTATGCTCCCCAAACCCTTAAATTGATTGGTTACATTAAGCACATAAAAGGCATCATCCAAGTTGACAGTGGCAACACTCAAATTTCATTCATCATCACCTTGCCCAATAAATCAATTTCTATATCCGTGTTGTCAACGATTTTCAAATCATGATTGCCAATAGTGATTCCATGAAATGTCAGGGGAATTGTGAAAATGTGTGCCTACAAATTGGTCACAATAACCTGAAATCTCACATGTTTTCTATTGACATGGGTGGTTGTGAAATTGTGCTTGGTGATGAATGGTTATGCACTCTTGGCCCCATAACCATGGATTTTAATGATTTAACCATGCAATTCCAACAGGAAGGCCAATAGTATAAATTTGAAGGCATTACAGCAGATTCTCCATAGATCATCAGTTCCCACCACACGGAAAAGTTATTCAAAAAAGGTTATTTTGGCATCATTTCCCAACTCCATTCCATACAAGTAGTTGATACACCCCTGGTACAACTCGACCTTCAAGTTGTCCTTTCCCACCATCACACTATTTTCCAAACTCTCCAGGTCCTTCCCCCCTCCCACGACGACCATGACCATTTCATTCCTTTAATCACGAGAAGTCTTCCACCCAATGTTCACCCTTATCATCATCCCTTTGCTCAAAAAAATGAAATTGAGAAAATTGTCCAAGAATTGTCAAAAGCGGGTGGTATCCATCATAGTACCAGCCCCTATTCTTCCCCTGTTGTCATGGTCCTCAAGAAGGAAGGCACTTGGCACATGTGTATTTATTTTCATGCCCTCGACAAACTTACCATCAAGGACAAATTCCCCATTCCCATCATAGATGACCTTCTGGATGAACTCAGTGGGGCTCAATACTTTACCAAACTTGACCCTCCCTTCTGGATACCACCATATATGTATGAAAGAGGAATACATCCCCAAGACAACATTCTGCACTCATGAGGGCCACTATGAGTTCTTGGTCATGCCCTTTGGTCTCTGTAATTCCCCCTCCACTTTTCAAAGTCTCATGAATCATGTCTTTCATCATTTCCTACGACACTCTGTGTTAGTTGTATTTGATGATATCATCTAAAATAAAAGGTGGCCATCACATCGCACCCATGTAGATCAATTTATTCATCTCCTCTCCAAGCACAAACTTTTCGTCAAACAATCTAAATTTGCTTTTGGTGTCTCTGAAGTTGAGTACCTGGGTCATATTGTTGGAAAGGATGGTGTAAGGGTGGATCCTAAGAAAATTGAAGCTATGCAGAATTGGACTAGCCCTAAAACTCTTAAAAGTGTGTATGGTTTCCTGGGTTTAACGAGATATTATCACAATTTTGTTCATAATTATGGAAAAATTGCAAGTCGTCTAATAGCTCTCCTTAAAAACAATGTTTTTAGTTGGACTCCAGCAGTTGACCAGTCCTTCCAAGCCTTGAAAGAATCTATGTGCACTACTCATGTACTGGACCAACTTGACTTCACCAAGACCTTTTTTATGGAATGTTATGCATCAGGGAGAGGAATCAGAGAAGTCCTCATGCAAGATGGACCACCCTTGGCTTTCACCAGCAAACAGTTGTCGGACCGACATTTGGGCCAATCAATTTATGAAAAGGAAATGGTGTATGTTTTTCATGCAGTGGATCTATGACGCCCTTATCTATTGGGAAAATCCTTCCAAATTAAAATAGATCGAAGCCTCAAGGGATTCCTATAACAATGAGTTTCATCCTCATAGCAACAAAAATGGGTGACCAATATATTTGGATATGATTATGAAATTGTTTACAAGAAGGGAAAAGAAATGTGGTGGTTGATGCTCTTTCCAAGAAATATGAAGAAAAAGGGTCCCTCTTTTCCCTCTCATTCATTTTCATCGATTGGCTTCAAGTTGTTCGCCAAGAATGGTTGCAACACCCCAAAATTTCCAATCTAATCCAAAAAATTCAACAGGATCTCCAAGTTTCTCCAGGGTACTCTTGGCACAATGAAGAGTTTCGCCATAAAGGTCACTTGTGTTTATTAAGAAAACAGTCGGCCCTTAAATCCAAGGTGCTCTCTGAGTTTCGTGCTTCACCTACAGCCAGCCACTTAGGTTTTACCAAAACTTATGAATGGGTCAAATGCTCTTTATTCTCGGACGGTATGAAACAGGACATCCGCACCTTTGTGGTCGAATGTGATACATGTCGATGCAATAAGGGAAAGATTGTCAAAACTCTTGGTACAATCCAACTTCTTCCACTTCCACCTACAATTTGGATGGACATTTCTATGGATTTCATTGTTGGCATACAAAAATCAAGAAATAACTCATTAATCATGATGGTAGTGGATAGTCTTTCCAAATATACTCATTTATGTGCTCTTCAACACCCATTCACAACATCCACAATGACTCATTTTTTTATGGATAATATCTTCAAACTCCATGGCATGCATCATTCTATTGTTTTTTACCGTGATCCCACTTTTACCATCAATTTCTGGCAAGAATTATTTCGGATCCAGGGAACCCAATTGCATCTCAGCACAGCCTATCATCCCAAGAATGATCGCCAAATGGAAGCAGTCAACAAGTGTTTGGAAACATATTTGATGTGTTTTGCGTCCGATAAACAACATTAGTGGGTTCAATGTCTACCCCTCATTGAATTGTAGTACAACACATCTTATCATAATGTCACTCGCATGACTCCTTTTGAAGCAGTCTACGAAAAGAAGCCACCATTGGTTCTCCCATACATGTTGGGTGTCTCCAAGATCTAGGAGGTTGATCGCAATCTTACAGTCTACATGACCATTCTCCGTACTCTCAAAGAAAATTTGGACATGGCTCAAAACAACATGAAGAAACAGGTACATCAAGGTTGTTCTAAACGTCAATTTGTTGAAGGGGACTAGGTGTTTCTCCATCTACAACCATACCAGTAGACTTCACTCAAAGCCCAGCAGTGCTAGAAACTTGCCCCAAAATTTTATGGTCCTTATACTATTCTCAAATGAGTGGGGCCAATGGCCTATCAATTAGATTTTCCCAGTCACTCCAAGATACATCATGTTTTCCATGTCTCATGCCTAAAAAATGTGATTGGCACCAAGTGCCACACCCAGACTATCCTACTAGAGTTGGATGAAGAATGTTTCATTTGGTTGCAGCCACAAGTTGTATTGGACCAGCGAGAGCATCGTCTTCCTCAGTGCACCATCCAAGAAGTTTTGGTTCAATGGAAGGATACTCCACCAAAATATGCCACCTAGGGGTCGACTACCATTCTATAGAAGTTTCCTCATCTTAAGCCTTGAGGACAAGGCTCTTTTTCAAGGGGGGGGGCATGTTAGGGACCTAACCTCCCTAACCCCTCATGTAGATAGAATAATATAATTTCCATGTAATAAAGGCCAACATTAGTTAATAATGCATATTTAATAAATGTGAACAAGTCAATGTAAGAAGACCTAATAGAATCTTTCGCTTCTAGAAATATCTTCCTCAAGAATGTTTTGTATAATACATAATTAGTATAAATAAGAGTAGGAGGCATGAGAAAGCTTGTCTTTAGAATTACTGTAATAGAACTTGTTAAAATAATGTAACTGCAAAGTGTATTCTTATTATTATTTGATATATTATTCATTGGATCAATCCCCGTTGCAGATTGATCATGTCGGTTATTATAAAGGACCAAATCTCCTTTTGCAGATTGGTCAAAAGATAATTGTAATAGGCAGAATAAGAAGTTGACCCCAGAAAATATTAAAGGGGCGTTGAATTATAATAAAGGAGGTTATAACCATCCAGTTGGAGAAGTCGGCCCTGCCAGTGAAGAGACACTTCACACGTGCCAGTCTAATATAAATAAGGAGGCTAGCGCCTCACTTAGACACATAACTCACTTGCTCATTTTGAGAGACAAGTTTCAGAATTGTAGAAGAAGGAGAGATAATGGTGCATCTTTGGGAGAAGAACTTATGTTTTAGTTTGAGTTATCTCTTGGCATTGTATTGGTTATCTATAATAAGGAAGTTTTGTTGGGTTTTCTTCCCCTAGAGGGTTTCCCAGGATAAATGTTGTGTCTCTTGTGATTGTGTATTTCTCAGTGATCTTGTATTATGCTATTATTATCTATTGAAATGAAAAGAACTATAATAATGGCTTAAACATTAACATGGTATCAGAGCCAAGCTGAAGAGAGCATCTTTCACCAAAGAAAAGTGAAAACGTCACTGTTGTCGTACATGAAAATTAGGGCTTTTGTTGGAAAGTTATTTCAGCCCTAAAACCACCTAGAAAAGTGCGCCCTCCCCCAAGGATCATTTTGGCACCTTCAGTGCACCTTTTCAGTGGCTAGATCTCCTGGAAAGTGAATTTTCACAAAGTACCAGAAGTACCAAAAATACCAGAGTATCAGAAGTACCAGAAAACTAGAAGCACCAGTCCAGAAATCCGTAGATCAAGTTTGAGGGGGTAAAAGTTGGATTTTTCAAAAATCTTGCTGCACCAGCTAACTCGCCTCAGCTCAGTGCATCTATCCCTTGGATCAGAATTTAAAAATTCTAAGTTTGAAAAATTAGGGTTTCCTCATAAAACCCTAAGTTGCAGTTTCAGTCTCAGAACCAGTTGCAGTACCAGTTGCAGTCGTACTACCAGTCAATCACCCTTGAATTTTTTAAAGAGTTGGTAATGATTTCCGCTGCTGCCAGATGGTGCCACCACCTGCAAATGCTATCAAAGTTATGTACTCACATATGTTTAAATGGTTAAACTTTAAAGAGTATTTGCAGGAGAAGGGATCTCTTACCATAGATCCAAAAGGATCTCAAGATCTAACACATTCAGAGGAATGATGCAACCCAGGTGTGATTATTCTTATATGCATCTATTTGTCATGACATTATCTTGATCAGTGTTGCATGTTGAA
>ML776769.1:587214-605272 GCA_009831015.1 Picea engelmannii
GTATAGATGCGACGTAAATCAAGTCTAGTACCCTGCTTCCAACCTGATGGTTGTGACGTAAAGCAGGATGTGTACCTTGCTTCCGACCTGATGGTTGTGACGTAAATCAAGATGATATGATGAGACTAGCACTGAGCTTCCAGTTGGATAGCTGTGACGTAAAGCTAGTCTAGTATCCTGCTTCCGACCGGATGGTTGTGACGTAAAGCAGGACGAGTATCTTGCTTCCAGCTTGAGTGTTGTGACGTAAATCAAGACGATGAGATGAGACTAGTACTGTGTTTCCATCCTGATGGTTGTGCCATAAATCCAGTCTAGTATCTTGCTTCCAGCTTGAGTGTTGTGACGTAAAGAAAGACAATGAGATGAGACTAGTACTATGCTTCCATCCTGATAGTTGTGACGTAAAGCTAGTCTAGTATCTTGCTTCCAGCCTGAGTGTTGTGACGTAAAGCAAGACATTGAGATGAGACGAGTACTGAGCTTCCATCTTGACATTTGTGATGTAAAGACAGTCCTATATTATGATGAGTTAGCCTCGTGTTGTGATGATGATGATGATGATGATGATGTATTAGTTTTTATACTAATACATAGTGATGCAGATGATGATGGCATTCCTTTAAGAATGGCGATGTTGCCGATGAAGAAAACTTCCGATGATTTATAAATATGCCAGTCAGTGTTCCAATATGATATTGATGATGTTGTCCTCTCACCCACTTGATGTTGTTGATGATAAAGGTCTCTCTCTCTCGCATGATGCTGTTGAAGAATACCCTTCTTGTTAAGGGGGAGTGTTAAAATAATGTAACTGCAAAGTGTATTCTTATTATTATTTTATCTATTATTCATTGGATCAATCCCCATTGCAGATTGATCATGTCGATTATTATAAAGGACCAAATCCCCTTTTGCGGATTGGTCAAAAGATAATTGTAATAGGCAGAATAAGAAGTCGGCCCCAGAAAATATTAAAGGGGCGTTGAATTATAATAAAGGTGGTTATAACCATCCAGTTGGAGAAGTCGGCCCTGCCAGTGAAGAGACACTTCACACGTGCTAGTCTAATATAAATAAGGAGGCTAGCGCCTCACTTAGACACAACTCACTTGCTCATTTTGAGAGACAAGTTTCAGAATTGCAGAAGGAGAGAGAGTGGCGCATATTTGGGAGAGGAACTTCTATTTTAGTTTGAGTTATCTCTTGGCATTGTATTGGTTATCTATAATAAGGAAGTTTTGTTGGGTTTTCTTCCCCTAGAGGGTTTCCCAGTATAAATGTTGTGTCTCTTGTGATTGTGTATTTCTTAGTGATCTTGTATTATGTTATTGTTCTCTATTGAAATGCAAAGAACTATAATAATGGCTTAAACATTAACAGAACTATGCTCTGTTGGAGGTTTCCCCCTCGAAGAGGCAAGTGAACATTGCTTTCTTTGAATAAAGGTATTATTTATGGTATTGTTCTTCTCAATATTTTGGTGTTCCATTGATATATGTTGAATATTCTTATTTCTACATATTATATTACATACGATACCTTACAACCTTTCTAGACACCCTCCAAGCTTTGGGGTAAATTCTATGGGAAAAATATTTGATAATTGGAGGAGATCTCAACCTATACCATTCCTGAGAGAAAAGACAGTAGGGATCACGAAATTAGGTGAAAATAATCAACATTTTAAACAATTCATTAACACTTCAAGGGTAGTAGATATTCCCTCCATAAATGGATTGTAAACCTGGAATAATAAGCACAAAGGGATCTAGAGAATAGAAGTAAGACTAGACAAATTCTTACTTTTAGAGAAGTTTCGAAGAAAAGGCTATTATGTAGCAAAAGAGGTGCTACCCAACATAGGCTCGGACCACTAGTCCATATCACTACAATGAGACATCAATGAAACCCCACTAGCGACTCCATTTAGGTTCAAAAAATTCTAACTCACACACCCAAACTTCAAGAACAAAAATGGGAGAATGGTGGAAGGAGGATAACTATATCCAAGGAACCAAAACATACGAAATCTAGAAAAAAATTAAAAGCATTAAAAATAAGCTCATGTAATGGAACAAAGAGGATTCTAGAAATATCTTCCAAGACAAATGACAGTGAGAGAACAAAATGGTAGAAATACAACAAGAAATAATGGACAAAGGAATCAATGATGACCTCAAAAAATAGGAGAACTTGAGGGAAAGCAACATAGCCCACAACTAGCAAGTAGACTTTTTATGGAAATAAAAGCCCAAAATTTGTTGGCTCAAAGAGGGTGACAAAAACATTCATTAATTCCACCAAACCACCATACAACGGACAAATCAAAACAAGATACACTTCCTACGCAACAAATTGGGCACCAAGGTAGAAATTCACGTTGAGATAGAATATGAACTCACCAACCACTTCAACATCCTTCTCTCAGAACCTCTAGAGGACAAAAGTCAAGAAATGGAAGGCATCCTCAAGAACATCCCTAAGTCATTCGTGGATGATTGAAACACCCTCCTAATGAAAGAAATAACATATGAGGAAGCCATGGATGTAGTAAAAGACACGAAATCAGGAAAGGCCTTAGGACCAGATGGGTTCACAATAGACTTATTCTAATTCTACTCAAAGGACATCAGAAAGGAAGTTCACAAAGTGGTAAAAGAATCCAAATGGACAAGGGGATTTCTTGGGATTTCAATGCCACCTTCCTCACCCTCATCCCAAAGGAAGGTGAGGTTGATTCGGAAAATAAATTATGAAATGTATCCCTCTGCAATGTCATTTACAAAATAATTACCATGGTAATAGCCAACTACATCAAGCCAATCATGTAGCAAATCGTCTTACCGGATCAAGGAGGATACGTAAAAAGCATACAAAACCTAGATGGAACCATTGTAACTCACAAAGCAATACATACTCTCAAGAGAAACAAGAAACTAAGTATGTTAATAAATATTGACATGTCAAAAGCATTTGATAGACTTAAATGGGAGTTCTTAGATGAAATCTTGGTCGCCTTCAAGTTCTCCCATATCTAGACCATATGGGTGAAATATCCAATCTCCATGGCCTTCTTCTCAATGTTGGTCAATGGGTTTCCCTATACTCTTTTCAACCCCTCCAAAGGAATAAGACAAGGTGAGCCCCTCTCCCCCTTCCTCTTTATCATCATAACAGAAGGCCTAGGTCGTAGTCTAAATGTAACCACACCCAACAAGATGATTCAAGGTCTCAAATTTTCCACTAAAGGAGATGTCATTTCTTATACAAGAAACTTGGACACCTTTGTGCTAGCCTCTAGAGGACAAGTTAACAATTTCAAGTCGAAAATCAAGTCTTCTTCAACACCAAAACAATTATCCATGACAACAATTGAAGGGGGACACTTCCATTCAAATACATTTACCTCCCCATTTTTGAATCATCGCTCTGCCACTCCTCATGGGAGGACCTACTATGCAAGCTAGAGTAGAACCTTGGCAATTGCACCTTCAATTACATCTCCCTAGAAAGAAAGGGAACCCTAGTCAAATACATCCTCCAACAAATTCCCCTTTAACTCTTATCTTCCATAGCAATCCCCAAAAAATATATCAAATCCATCTAAAGATTGTTCCTTTGGGGTGGTGCAGATAGGGAAAAGAAATGGGCCCTAGTTTCTTGGGACCAAGTATACCTTCCCAAGATGTTGGGAAGCTTAGGAATCAAAGGCATACACATCATGAACAAATCTCTAGGAAGTAAGATTTGGTCGTGGTGGATAAAAAATAGCAAGGCACTATGGGCAAAGACATGGAGAGAGAAATATGTTGAAAATTGCATGGACACCCTCATCAAATTGAACCACACAAGTGGCTCCCTCATCTAGAACAACAATTGGAGGAACATATAACTAGTGAAAAACTATAGTTTCTAGAAGGCCAAAGATGGTAACTCTACCCTAATGTGAGATGATTTATGGAAACAAATACCAACCATAAACTTAGGCCTCACCCTACAAAATGTGCAACAGAATTTTATCAACTAGAACATGATCTACATCAAAGAGTAGATGGAAAATATAGAACCCCAAGTAGCACATCACCTCCAACTCTGGAACCAATGGAATCATTTGACATAATGATTCCATGACCTCTAGAAATAGGAGGGACGAGAAAACTATGAGAAATCATTCAAGATAGAAAAGTTAGGGTCAAAATAAGAAAGTACAATCAACAATGGGGCCTAAAAGGGAAAAAGCTCATATATACTGAAAGAAGCTTACCTTCTAGCATTAAATAAGTTGGAGGAAGACCACAACAATCTCTCGTAAAACATCTGACAACCATCATTTTGGCCAAAAGTTGCCACCTTCCTATGCCAAATAGCACAAGAAAAAGTCATCACTTGGGATAAACTAAGGCACAAAGGCTTTCAAGTCCCCTCAATATGCTTCATGTGAAAGCAAGCAAAGGAAACCAATGAACACTTATTCGATCATTGCATAATAGTAAACCATTTATGGGAGAAAGGGGCCACAATAATTAGGGAATCAAATAAAAATAGACAAATCACCCCAACAACTCTATAGCATTGGAGACAAAGCCCTTTCATCTGCCCCACCCTTAACAAATCTTGGACACCTTTCCTGGGTTTTCTACTATGGACAATTTGAAAGGAACGCAATCACAAAATCTTCATACATTAGTCAAAAGATCATAGTATGTTGTGGAAATTAATAGAGACCAACATTAGAGAAGCAATTCAAGTGGAAAAGAGAAAACTTACAGGAAAATCTTGCACAAACAATGAGCATAGAATTCCTGACACCCACGGAATCAAGCACCATACCTCCATAATAAAAAACAATCCATCAACCATCAAGTAAAAGAACCCTAAGCATCAATCACCACCCCCTTAAACTCGAATGAATTTAACTTCAATGGGGCATCCAAAGGAAATCCAAGGCCCATGGGCATCAAAGGAGTCTTCGTAGGCTATAAAGGAAAAATTATCAGAATCTGCATTGAGCACAAAGGGACAAATACAAATAAATCGGTGGAATTGCAAGTTTGGGAAAAGGGGCCTATAGTTAGTAATAGATCATAGCTATAACAACCTAACTATGGAGGAGGACTCTCAAATCCTCATAAAAATACTCACATGTCTCACCCATAGTGTCCCACATGAAAAGGTAATCACAAACTGGTGCCTCGAAAAAAGCACATAGATAATTGCATCTCAAACCCCAAGCCTTTTGACAATCTAACCCTCTAATGTAAAGAGATCGGTTAACAAACTAACAGACATGCTAGAAAATGAAGGCATTAGGTGCAAAAACACTAGCATGAATTAGGATTGGGAAGCCATGTAGGGCAGTGACCTCAAAAGAAACTTTTAGGGAACAATCGAGAAGATCTCACCCACTCAAATAGGGTGCTTAGGAGGGCATGTGCCCTACCCATCACACGATTTGTCTCCGTTCATGGAAACCACTTGCTAATGGATGGTGGCACAAGATAAGGAGGGCATGCAATGGATATGGGGCATACGGCCTAGGATGATACCCATCAATCCACCCAAGAAAATCTTAAAAAACTAGCAAGCAATGGATACAGTGACCACTTTGAAGGTTCTAGAAATAATTCAAGAGAAGGAAAACCCTTGCTTGCTATAATGCTTCTTGTGCACCCCTCAAATTTTGATTGCACAAGTAGGATGATGTAAATAGCATTCATTATGGGCCTATTTCTCTTCATAATTGACCACAATTACGATATAATGACTTCCACCATCACCTTTTGACTACGTTGCAAAAAAGTAGACCTGGTGGAGGAGAACCAAACTGCAACAGTGTGAATAAGGAAAGAGGAGGCTATGGATTACAAAGCTCCCATTCTAATTTTTGAAGCCAACCGGGCCAAAGCAGAAGATAATATAGATGTTGACCCACCCCAACCAGAGCCCAAAGGCAAGCACCAACCTCCAACGTGTATGATGCACCAAGAAACTTGGGGACGACAAAACCGAATAAGGGGGCAACAGAGTATGGATCAGTGTATTGTAAAGTTATCTAAAGGTAGGCACAAGGCTACCATTGTGAAATTCCTACACAATCTAGAGAAAAAGTCAAGGGAGACGAGGGAGCCACTAGCGACAAAAGAATTTATGAAGAACTAGCTCACCTCATTCCAAATAGATATTTCTCTAGAAGCATAAATATAAGGTATCGCTTAACCCTATACCTTTACTAGCACACTAAGGAGTTAATGGCCTATCACATGGACTCAATTAATGAGAATAGCAACCCAAATCTACAAGAAACTAAGGAGGAGCTCCACCAGTTAAATGACAAGTATTATTTCTTGTTGTGAGCCCTCCAAGGTTCATACAAGGTTATAGAGGATGAGGCAAAAGGAGATAGAAAAGAGCACCAAGAGGGGGAAGATCCCTGGCACCCTATCTCCCTGGATGAGAATGCAAACTAGCAAGTAGAGGCTTAGGTCTAGTTCTCCCTCCATCCCTATATCTCTCTATGTTTAACTTCAAATCTTTTAGTGGTCATTAAGCAAGTCTTTTTCAAACAGGTAATGTTTTCTCCTTAATAGCTTGTAATGGCCATATGTCAAGATATACCACACTCTATTTTCTAGTTTTTAGTTTTGTTTAGAAACCAAAGGTCGGACAACACTAAGACAATCTCAAATTTTGTTTTTGAAAATGCTCAAGACATGAACTTGACAATTCATAACAAAGGTTTCAGGTTGAGACTCCTCTCCTGAATCTCTCCACCATGTGTGTCATCACTTTTTTTGCCACCTACAATATAAAATGATTTCCTACCCTTACAAGAAAAAACTAATATGAAGAAAAACAATCGTTTTATACTCCATATAGGAGATTCACTCAAAAATATTCTAGCAAGAATGTTTTCGAACACTTCCTTTAAGATCCATAGGGTAGAGTTCAAAAGTCCAAAGCATTTGATAAGGTCCCTAAATGAGTGATTGAGAATATAAGTACTTATTGTGTGAAGTAAAGTCGAAGACCCCTCCTAAATACTAATGTCTTTCTAATTGTCATAATGACCTTGGTCAATAAGAGAATCATCTACCTTGTGAATTAATTATTTTTTTTAGTACTATCATTATTTCCTTTCCTCTTTTTTGTATGCGTAAATCACTAAAAGATTTATAGTTTTACATAAGTGTAAAAGATGTTTATTTGTCAATAGTGGCTTGTTGGGTTGGTGAAAGTGGGCAACTAATATAGTTCCACCGGAGTTCATGTCCTACTAATGCCATGCTCATGCTTGTAATTGTGCTTGTAGATGTGTGCCATTGCACACACAAAAAGGTTGGGGTCAAGTTCAAACCTAGTCAATTTTGGTGAAATAGATAATCCCCACTTGTGGCCTCTGTGATGAAGGTTCTCAATAATGCTAAATTTCCCAAACTTAGGGTTGGGCACACTAGCCTCATCATTATAAGAGAGAGCTAGTTCTAAAAAGAAAGGCATTTAGAGGGTGATGGAAAATCTTAAGGAAATCCATTTTCCTATTGGATATTTCAAAGGATATAATCCTTGTTATCTATACTAAAATATTGAACTAGATTCAAGGAAAGGTTTATCGTAAGACAACTTGACTTGGTCGTTGATTTATAATAGTGAGGCTACTAGTCACAGATTTGCCATGTCTTAGTCACTTTACTTCAACTTGTTTAAAGAAATGGAAAATCTTAAGGAATCCATTTTCATATTGAGCATTTCAAAAGTTATAGTGCTTGCTATCTATGCTTAAGTATTTAACTTGTTCAAAACAAATGAAATTTGCAAACTATGGTAAAGAAGAGAATGCTTAAAAGAGGATAAAAGATTTCAAAAAACTAAAAACAAAATGTAACTTTCTACTTTTTAAACCTTGTGGCATGTTTTAGTGCAATATCCATATAGAACAAGAAGAAAATGCACTCAAAAAAATTTTAATAATACAAAGGCAACTAAGAAAGAAAGAAAATGAAAATGAAACTTATACTAAGAGAAAATATGATTGTATAGCTTACGGATTATCATTGTATTATTCCCAAGGACACAACTTCTAAGCAAAGCTTAAAAAGATGCTTCAAATTTTTTGCAGAAATTCATTTAGAATAAATATGCATAGACAACGAATTTTAGTAAATAAATTATTGATACTATGAGACTAAAAAAAATTACAATTAATATACTATACGGTAGGTTTAGTCATATGCCTAGGCACCTATATATCATATAAAAGTAGCAAACCCTGCTAAGTTTACTGTTTGACTCTTACTCGTGAGTCAAACTTAACTCAGCTCAGAGAATTAGCAGTTTTGACTCATAGGAAGTCAAGCATGCAGCAAATGAATTTGACATGCTGACATCAAGTTTGACTTGTGAGTAATTCTTGGTCAAACTTCAGAACGTGAGTACTTGTCGAGTTTTTCATGGTTCAACATAGCAAAACTTGCCAAGTTTGAATTGGACTCATAAGCCAAACTTAACTCAACTCAGAGAATTAACAATTTTGACTTGTGCACAAGTCAAACTCACAACCAATGAATCTGACAAGCTGACATAAAGTTTGACTTGTGAGTAATTCCTTCTCAAACTTCAGGAAACGAGTAATCATCAAGTTCTTCATGGCTCACCGAGCTTGAGTCGTGAGCTTGATGAAAATCTCTATATGTCCCTTGTTTATTTGATTTATAATCCAAATAAGAAATTTATCTATAAATATGAAGATAAAAACATTCTGCATTCTAATAATGTGTTTTTCTCCAACAAAAGATCGCATGTACAACGTACATAAGTAGGAGCATCTTGCATACATAACAGTCCAATAATCGGTGGTTTAAACTATATTATCTGTTCTCCTACTTCTTAACTCACCCTAAGCTCCCATAGAGAATTTGAGGTAGAGTAGCATATTTAAACTTTTTTTAGAGTTTATATTGGTTTTTCCACACGAAACTTCAACCAAAATAAAACTTGAAAGGGACATTGACTTTGTTTGGAATATTTATGAGTTCTAATGCATCTAAGGAAAATAAAACCTACCTATTGTGAAAAGAGACTTATACAAAGCATAAATTGATTTAAATTTTGCATTGTCATAACAGTTAGCCATGATGCAATGTCCCCATCACCAGTCTAGGTGTTAGACACCAAGCAAACTTCTCACCTTGGATGCCTATAATTAAAGTCAAAATATGAAAACATAGGAGTTGAAATTGCAATGAAGGTAAAAATAAGAGACCATAGAAGTTAAAATTGCAATGACAATGATGTGATAGTCATCCTCAAAGGAAAGCCCCTTTATGTAGATTCTCAAATTTGGTCTAGAACCACAAAATAGCTTGCATACCAATTACCACAAAAAGTGCTTGCGTGATTTCGTATGCCTACTTTAACCTTCGCATGAGATATACTGTGAGAAAATTGAGTCGGGATTCTCTTATCTTTTCTTTTTATTAATGATTTCATTTTTTGGTTGCGAACGTAGATGTAGCAATTCGCTGATCAAAACCAAGGAGGTTTCCAATTTTACACAAAGATTAGATTTTCTTGAAGCTGAAGCCACCGCAGATACACCACAGTAAGGGGCTTCCCTTCTTGAGTTATAACTTGACATTTTGACATTTTCTTGAACCAGAGTAAGAAGCTTCTCATTCTTTCTTGAGTCGACTTGAAATTTTGTTGAACCATCAACCATGGTTAACAACATCCGAGAGATTGATATCATGATACATCTCATGGCTTCTATTTATACATATGAACTCTGAAATACTATATATAGTTTGCATTGTATGGATATTGATATTATTTCGATGAAATTTTTCTTATATCTTATATCTTTTAAAAATTTGTCTTAATTTGAATTGTCCCCAAATTCGAAATCAAACAGAACTCGTACTCCTGCGTTTCATAATTACATATTCTTTAATGGTAAAAATCACTACCTTTTATATGAGAATTTGATTTTACTGGTAAAACTGAATATATTTTACATGAGAGGAAAATAATGATATTAGACTTGGTTAACAATCAACCATGATTTTCAAGTCCTCGCCCAATAAGTTCAGATGAATTCAATTAATCTGCCAAAGAATGAGCAAACGATAACCTGTCTTTAAAACTAAACTGATCTTCATCCGACGGCCTGTCTTTGAAACTAAACTGATCTTCATACTGTCTTTCGAATACATTGGTTGGTTTCGTGAAAGTGAACAAGTATATGCTGAAATAAATTCACATTTAAGTCGGTTAAAGCATCACGAACAAAGCCCTTCGCCATATAAACCTGCATTACTTTACAACGGAAAAAGTTCCTCGCCACATAAACCTTGTTAGTATAGAATATATTGGTTGCTGTGATGGCACTTTACACCAACTGAATTTTGCAAATAGCTCTATCATGCAAGAAAGATTAAGTAGACTTCGCAGCATTATAATTATTGTTTCTCATTCACCTGCTTGGAGACTTGCATCACAATTCATCAAGGTAAAACGTGAAAAAAAATCAAAATTGGAAAATTTCTATATACAGTCGAGAAAAATACATGAACGTCGGTGTAGGAGTCATACATTTTTTATACAAGTTATATTTATTGTATTGATATACTAGCTTGAAACCACATTGCAAGTCAGTGCAAGCATTACATATAATCAGCATAAAACGTAACGTGTAATGTAAGAAGGCACCATCTCTTGCTATCACAATACTTATGACTGCCCCTTCCATGGTAAACATCAATCATTGAGATTTATTAAGGATGTTAATTAACCATGATTTAGGATTTAGAATTACGGTCCATTTTGTACTTTCATTCGAGAGTTTGATTAGATCAGGCACATAAGACCCAGTCAAAGAGGGCTCAAATGGAAACCCCTAAGAAAAGCTACTTCCAACTATAACA
This sequence comes from Picea engelmannii, assembly GCA_009831015.1. Lineage (NCBI taxonomy): Eukaryota > Viridiplantae > Streptophyta > Pinopsida > Pinales > Pinaceae > Picea > Picea engelmannii. The sequence goes on from ML776769.1 coordinate 598,137, forward strand.
AAAATGGAATTAAGCTGCCTAGAATTTGTAACATAGAAACGTAGATCATGGGAGCTCAGTGAATCGGACAAACTTCAATGCATTGAAAGAAATTTGGATGATGTTTCAAAGGATATTATTAAAAATGATTAATATGCTTTTGAAAAATATATTCCTGTCTCATCAAATGTAAGATTCAGCTATATATATGATGTGCACTCATTGCCTATGAATCTTTGAATATAAGATGTAAGCTTGCTACATACACAGTTTAGTAATTTGCCAATGACTCCACCTTCAAGGTACATCAATCACAATACTTTGTTACATACACAGTAGAGCAGTCACAAGATATACGGATGGAGAATGAAAGCAAAGTATTGATCTAAAAATAATCAATAACAAGTAATTTACTCATTCATGACAGGCAGATGATGACATTCTTGGACAGAAAACTTCTTAACTCACTCATCGAACATTCCCTCTTGGAAATATCTTCTGGTATACACTGTGAGGAAAATAGCTCGCTATCACCTTTCGAATTCCATACAGACGTCCATGCAAAGTATGTGCTGCCAAACATGCGGCTTCTTCCCTTGAAAATTCAAGGAAGATACTACCCACTTCTAGAAACTCGCAATCTATTAATGTCTCACCATCTTGTTTGGTTGCAACTACAGACACTGGATGATCCACAGTACCCAAACAAGCATTCTGCCCCTCATCTCTTTCCTGTTGTACCAGCTCTCCAGCAAGAGAACGTTTTCCCAAGTCTAGACCATCAACACTTTGGTCAGGAGCTTTATCGGCAAAAGCTACTTCATTAACTATAGTAGCATTGCCAAGTTCTTCCTTATCCTGAGATGTCAGATTTACATTTTGCAATGCATTTCCATCTGAAGCACCACCACTTTCATCCAACTTGTTTGCCACATCATTCTCATCACATTCCTTGTCTTCTCGTGCTGGAATATCATTAGGATCCACAACATCATTTTTAGGCTCTCTTGCATTTTCCATAATATCTTCGACAACCTTATTTTGCCGATCCTTCAAAGATTCAGAGGGATTTTCACTATCACCTACATCCACGGAAGACTTCTGTGAATTACCATTTTCTTTGCCTTGAATAGAAGTTCCATAACCTCCCTGATTTTGACCAACAACAGACGTAATAGAAATGTCCATTACACTTCCATTACACCTTACGATGTTAAGTGATTTGACAGCACCAAACCTATAACAAGCATATGTTGTGTGTCACATTAATAGGCAAAAAATTCAGACGAAGTACTCTTAATATAGAACAAAACATATTGAACAAGATTATGATACAATAAAAAAGTAAAATGATGTCCAGCTCCAAACAGGCACAAGTGCAAGGGGAAAAGCCTCCACATCACAATACCTGGTACACTCAAGACGCACATCTTCAGATATTTCTTCCAGTTCAACTTCCGACAGTTGTAGAAGCTCCTCTTTAGTTAACTGAAAATCCAATGCCACTATTACTTAGAACAGCTAATAAAAACTGGGCACTTTATAACAAGAAAACATCTCAGTACATACCACATTCTTTAGTTCAAGAACTCGTGTAGGTTTTTGCATGAGAGGTTTTGCATGTTCAGGGATACCATAGAATGGAACGCTCCCACCCTTGGAAAAACATACATTTCGATAATTAGTATGAGAATCCAGACTTTGCCAAGTCCAAGGCAATTTCAAGGAATAATAATGCATACAAAAATGGTTCAGAAAATTATAACACATACCTCACCAGAAGCATCAGGAGTGGCCTGAACTACAGTTATAACGCGACCTCCTAATCTCATACCATTCAGCCCCGCACAGGCTTTCAAAGAGCCAGATGGGTCAACATACTGCAACAAGCAAGTAAAGATCTTACAAAGCATGTACAGAAAGAGGGAACAAGAAAGCTTCCCAAGGAGACCATGAAAACGAATATATCAACCAGGAAGCAAATTTGGAAAATTGCAGCAAAGTTAAAACAATTGCAGACAGGCAAAAGACAATGCCTAATCCTTCAGTAAAAGTATCTTGTCAAAGCATAATTGATAGTCTGCTTAGCACATTCAAAAATTTCCAACTGTCCTCAGAAACTGGCAATTTTTTTTATATATATATATTATAGAGGCATACACCTGAAAATGATACTTGCTCTATAAGAATGATCTCCTGAAAAACACCCTGACCCACTATGAGCCTATTGGTTAGAAAGAACTTATGTTTAATCAATGATAGCCAGGTAATAGCATGCACTAAGGAAAAATGAATATAAAGGCAGGATTTAATTACCATTAAGCAATTAGGAGTTAACATTATCTATACAGTATATTTTAACAGAAATCAACCAATTTAACATAGCCACTACCTTGTCAAGAGCCTTTTGAGAAAAAAAAACACCAATTCAAACAAGAGACACCAAATCTAACACGGTGACTACCTTTTGCAAGACAAAAGAGAGAGAACTGCCAACTTACAAAACCCATAACGAAAAGTTTTGTTCTTAATTTGACTTTGAATACTGAAGATCGGATAACCATCTCTTACAAAACCATCAGCAATCTGACTGGTTGATTAAACATAAGTTAAATTAAAATTGAAAAATGGCAAGGCTTCAAACATGAGCATGGTTTCTGAAATGAGCATTTATACGACTTCTAGAACGGAAAACCATATAAACATTATACAAATAAGAGATTAGAGAATTTTTTTATTATTAATCAATCTCTATACAGATAAGAATAACAACAAATTTAACTGTTCCCTACTGGGCTTCAGATCATAGCCAATTACATAAGTATAATAACAAAAATAAGCTTTATCGGCTTTATGTTTCAAAATAAGCATGGTTGAATGAAATCACCAGCATCAAAACCACTATTTTTCTAACTAGCATATTTGTAACCAAGTGAGTTATCAACAAAATTAGTGTTCTATTTCAATTTGTGATGATGTCAATCATGCCATCAATTATCTCGAACTGACTACATTTGTGAGCATTTCAAATCAAGTTACTATGACCAGTCTGTAACATAAACCCGCGACCAGTCTGTAGCATAAACCCGTAATGAAGCCCGCAACCAGACTGTCAGAGAAGCCCACGATTGGGGACAGATTGGGAATGCCATGGAAGTCCCCGCATCCCTGATGGCGTTCTCACTGTTTTCAAAACGTTCCCAAGGTGTTCCTAAGTCCCTGTAACGTCAATTCTGGATAAATGGCGAACAGAGGAGAAGAGAGTCAATTTTGGATAAATGTCAATCATGTGGGCTTGGCAAACAGAGAAGTCGCTTTAAAATTAAAAGGGTGTGTGCCATAGACCATAGAAGAAGCCCACGACCAATCTGTAGCATAAACCTGCGATGAAGCCCGCGACCAGTCTGTAGGATAAACCTGTGATGAAGCAGCAACCAGACTGTCAAAGAAACCCATGATTGGGGACAGATTGGGAACGCCATGGAAGTCCTCGCATCCCCGATGGCGTTCCCACTGTTTTCGAAACGTCCCCAAGGTGTTCCTAAGTCCCTGTAACGTCAGAACGCAGGGGACGAGGGGTTTTTTGGCGAGTACGCGTCCCCGTGCAACATAGGTTGAGTAAAGAAACTATTAGCTCATGATTATATCAGCTTTGTCATAACATTTTAGAAAAAATCCTATATCTTCCCCACTCGGCAACAATATCAGAGGTTCTTCATGATGTCGAAGGAAAAATTATAGCTATCTTTGCTTGGGATCTTGGTCAAGCTTCAAACAACCAGGCAGAAGCATATGTACTCTTTCATGGTCTTCTTCTTGCCAAGCAATCCAAGGTCAGAGCATTAATAGTCACTGGCGACGACTCCTCGGTGGTTGGTTATTAAAGCAATGCTAGGGAAATCTCCTTCGTTGGGTAACAAGCTTGCAATCATTCATAGTTAGAGAAAAAAAGGTGGCTAGTCGTAAGTTCACTCCTTAAAATCTCATATTACCTAAGTCACTTGACACGAAGACACGCGACACAGAGGACACAGGAATACGAGTCTCCGATACGGACACGGCAACCCCTGAAATCAGGACACGAGGGACACGTTATATATAAATAAAAATATATATATATAAGTTAAAAATTACTGAAATAGACAAAATATTGATAGTAGATATTGAACTCCGAAAAAGATACATCATACAAATCAATCAAACTCTAAACATCATACTCATAGAGCATAGACATATTGATACATGATACAAATTATACAATGATATGATACATGTAACATTAGAATTTAGAACCAATGTAAATGAACCATAAATACTAAATAGCAATTTGCAGATTTCTCAATAACTTTAGTCTTTAAGTCATCAAAATAAAAATGTATTACATAGATGTTGAGGGAATTCCACTCCAAAATACAAAATAGAGTAGAATCTACATACAAAATAGGTAGGAATGGTTGTGATATCCCACGGTAAAGACAACCGGGCGATGGCTGCAATATCCCACAGGCCACGGTGAAATCTGACTTCCAATCGATGCAAATGGTGTCAATCTTCCTCCACAAACCTATCACGGGCTCTTCAAAAGTCAAATGAACAACCAAAATCACAAAACAAAACCCTTTTTATCTCCCGCGTGATGCTTTACACAGGACGCCCTCAGGAAGGTGTCCGACACGGTTTGGTGACGTGTCCTGCACTCATGACACAGCTTGATCACGTGTCCGACACGTACCGTAGTGTCTTCACGTGGACACCGCAGATACGGGCACTTGGCCCCTTTTGGATGTGTCAGGTGACTTAGCATATTACCATGTCAAACAAGAGTTAAATTCTAAAGCCGATCTTTGGGCTAAGAAAGGCATTGAGCTTAGATTAGGAGAATAAATTAAAAATCGGGGGCATTCTCGTTGCATTATCCCCCAAGGTTTGGTATGGAAAGGCATGTCGATCAACGTTTATTCCTCGCATTATTCAAATCCTAACACATCAACTTGGTGGCATTTGGATGGGAGGAACAAGGACAGACCTTAGCCTCCACATCATAAGAGTATTTACCACGGGCTCCAATGAATGAATGCAATGGTATGTATCATTGTCAGCTCTGTGGGATAATGGAGAGTTTGTGGTTTGGAATTGGGCACAAATGCAATCTATATTTGAAGGCGACCAACCATCTAGTAAGTTCTAACTTCACATTCAGGCTACCTGTCGGTTCTAATTATTTTATTTCAACTCGGGAATACTTTCATAGGTAAGTTGCAGAGAATGTTGGTCTAGCTTCTGGTGAAAGTTTGATAAATTCTCACTATGGAAAGGTGCATATGAACTTTGATTGTCATTTTCGTCTGTCTGGTTTCCTTCTTTGTGCATTCCTTCCTGGGATTGCATTTCGTGGGGCATCCTATGGGGCAAATTTGGGTTTTGTTCCAAATTCCAAACATCAGTGGGAAAATAGGGTACCTAGTGATTCTTTTTTTGTTCTTGTAGTCAGAGATATCCTCTCTAGTCCGAACATCCTTTGCCTGGATCAAATTACAGGGAATCCAAGCATGGAGAACAGAGACGTATGGAATTCCGGAAAATTTTGAGAAGGCATTAGGAACTCATACAATTGAACAGGAGATCTCTCTCCTCAATGACTTCCAAAATGCACAAAAACGAGCAGCACTGTGTCTCCCAGCATGCAACCATCATAAGTTTGTTGGTTCATCAAAAACAAAGATTGATATTTTAGAAGCAAAATGCAATATGTTGCGGAACTTGGCTCTCAACCTCCGCAAGAATACTCTATCCGCAGCCTCAAACAACAAGATTTCGGTTAACTCTGCTCAGGCTGAACTCAGGGAAGATGAAACAGTCTACCAACTTAAGGAACCAATGGATATTGAGCAGCAGAACACTCCTCTTTCAGATGTTGGCCAAGAGGAAGCAACTAGTCATCATGTATTCCGTTAGCCTCTATGCTTTTCTGTGTTATTAGGCTTCTGGGTGTTTTTGACAAACAGGCTACTTGCAGGAAAACTTGGAATATTTATTATATAGTTTGTTGTAAAAAATTTACTGTAGCATCAGAGAACTGCGTATTTTGCCTAGTGAAAGTCTGGAACAGTCTCATGTATATTTCTGTCAGCCTGGCTGCAGCCTTTTGACATAATATAATATTTCCTGTTTCAGCTTTAAAAAAAAGTAATATCAGAGGTCCTATTTTTTTCCAATTGACTAGAGCAATAGAAAGATGATCATCCCTTAAAATTAAACCTATTCAAAGCAAAGCATGACCTTTCACCATATAATCTTGGTAATGGGAGGATAAAAACTTAGCATAGACAACACTTATCTGAAATACAATCTAAGAATCTATCCATGATGGGTTGGCAACAATAATTTTTCAGTTAAAAACTAGCACCTCTTTGTCCTCTTAGAGGAAAAATCTACCACTCAAATTACATGCTGTATTTCATTTCTTCTATTGAGGTAATGTGCAAACAATATCTTAGGTCTTTCTGAATTTTCACTAGCATTATACTAGGGTGAATTTATTGTGGAATCAAGATTAATCATTTTATAGTGAACACATACCAATGCTGACAAACGAATCAGCTTACAGAGACAAGACCTCAACAGCAACAACAAATTCAAACTATCACTGTTGGTTAAACTCAATAATACAAACTTCATAAAAAAATTAAATTCCGTTTATGGCCATTATTTGATCTCTAGCAAGTAAAAACTAGTACGCCAGCACTTCAATAATATCCAAATAGTTACCATACAAAATACAGACAACAACTCTTTTCAAGCCAGAGATAGAATACAGCATACTCTTCAAACTTAGCTCTCATTGCATACTTGAACGAACTCTATAATAAATCCAATATCTGCAAGGCTGAAGAACTTGTTTTCCTCACAAACTCAGAATAAATGTCTTGAAAATTTTGCAATTGACTTTAAAATAAATTTAAATACCTAAATTTTTATATTCATAACCATGGACAAGAACACATAAATTCCTATAATGATCCGGATTTATGTAGGAACACAATGAAATACAGAAATACACATAAACGCAGAGATGCAGCGGAAATAAGACTTCATTTCATTAATAACAAATGACTGAAATATGCTTACAGACAGAATGGAAATAAACTAGCTAGGGC
>ML776769.1:660563-680005 GCA_009831015.1 Picea engelmannii
CACTCAAATCTCGACAGTAGAAAAAGGAATCAATACAAAGTCAAATAATGATCATATTCAAAAGAATGCTTACGTGGACAGATCACTACAACCATCAAAAGAATATGATTCCAAGGAAAATTCACAAGGGATTAGGATGCCTTATCATCATCCAACTCACAAGAGTCCTTCTGACCAACGACTAAGAAAAGAGGACAATAAGCAATGTTCTTATTACCAACAAATAAACTATCACACTGAAAAAGAACGAAGCCAAAATCAACAACTTGGAACAATCAATCATCAAACAATTCCAATGAAAGTAGATTTGGGATGGATCACTCCCCAAAAGATGGAACACCTTAGTTTGGGAATTCGAAGGTTATATCATCTTGTTTCATCGAGAGTCGCAACTACAAGCACAGAAGATTTGAGAAGACATAGTGTGCTAGAACAAAAGTTCAAAGGGAAGCCTTCCAGTGCTTATGCTTTGAGGACAAAGCATTTTTAAGGGGAAGGCAATGTTATGAACATAAAATATACATAAATACATATTCATAACATAATAATAGTTAATAAATAATAATTATTAATAATGAAAGGTCATGTCTCAAAGGACATGACTATTGGTAAAGGGCACCCCTGCGTGGATATATAAGCAGGCCCTCATTTCTCAATTGTAATCATCTCATTATCTCATCATATCTTATCTATTAATATATTATTTACAGTCCTATATGGATTACTTTGTTATATTCCAAGTATTTTGGATTATTCTTGTGTGAGAGAACTTTGTTCGTCTCATTAGCATGCTTTCCAAAGGTTGATTTTGGGTGGGTTGTAAAGCTGAGTTTTTGACCAAAATTATGGTGGGTACAAGGCCTGATCGGCTTTGATACCAATCGATATGTGCAGAGCTAGTGGAAGACAGCAATATGCATGAATGAAGAGATAAACCCTGAGAAAGCACCCACACATGAAAAAGAGGAGAGATTATCGCAACTGCACACACGTCATACACTATAATCCATTAGATATTTATAAGTTAGAACACATAGAGCCAAAATTGATATATGAAGTAATTAGCTTGGTGATTGATGGAGTCATTAGTGATGTGATTGATGGAATGATTAGTGCAGTGATTGATTACAATTTGTCTCCTTAACATAGGAGTTACAAATAGAAATAAACAAATATGGTCAAATGTGAAGGATTATGGAAAAGTTAGACAACCATGACATCTAATTCTTTATGATGACCCCATTTGAACTATTGGGGGAGATATCACATAAATATCTAATCGACCAGCTTACCTTATGTAATGCTTATCCTCTCGTTAAGATCATCATACATTGCCCTTGTATGTCAACTCAGATATGATAATTTATATTCCACTTTGGGAGAAATATGACTTGCATGATTTAAACTAGATGAACTGTGCTAAACATATAGAATTAGCAAAACGACATCAAAATTCCATTGATATGATAGCAGCTTGAATGAGAAAAGAGCCCTTCATTCCAGAGTCAATATCATTAGATCTTAATTAATTATGTCGATGGCTGTTTTCAGAAGCATTCCTTTACGTTGATTTTATGTCATCCGTTTTGAGCAAATCTTCATTTGTAGCACATGATTTAGAAAATCGATACATTGAAATCACACCACAAGGATTAATAACCCAAGCTGATATCAGCCATTTGGCCATTACTCTCTCATCACAAAGAAGTAACAAACACATTTATGCTTGACATAATGATAACCATAATAATTACCCATATCATCAATCTAAAGTGATTACAAAAGACCTTAGCTAGATAGTAGACACTTAGTTATGCTTCCTTCTTTTTCGTCTTTTGTTGTTTTCAGCATCGATATAGGAGTAGCTTTCGCACTCCCACACAGTCTTTGCACTAGTTCTACCTTTCAGTCCCATTGACCTACTTTTGTGGTCATTTGTTGGATATTAATAAAATTATCTTATCGTATCTTATCTTTAATGGACATAATAGATATCATGGGTTCCACCTCTTGAATATGAAATTCAGTTGTTGATAAGATACCACTTTGATTATAACTAACTCAATTACTCTGTCCTCCCAAGGTCCATAACAACCCTCTTAAGCACCAATTTCTACATTGTCGATGTTCTATTTTCAGTTTCAGAAATAAGTGTGACTATTCTCAGCTACCAAAAAAACAGAAAAGCATTACTGTATTTTCAATTAATTGCACTGAATATCTGCATTCTGAATAACCCAACAAACATATTTGTTTATCATGCTAATTTGAGAATCTTCAATGGCTATTTGATCAGAAGTCAATCTGTCATGTAAACATCATTTTTTATGCAAATCTCCATTGTGAGAACCATCACATTGGAGCACTGAATGAGCAATGCTACTAATTGCAATACTTAGAGATCTTTCAGATCTTCATTCTCATTATGCATACACAATGTACAAAGCATATTGTGTATTGGCTAATATAAGACATTCCTCGATTATGATAAGTCTCCACATGATTCTAACTATGTCCAAAAATAATATCAGGTTGCCTAATAAAACACTGAGGGCTATACCATTAAAACCTTCCATGTGAGTAACATCCGCATACTGCTCCTGAGAATTGACTTTCCCCCATCTGGCATGTCTTTGCTGAGACAGCAGATGATTCACTCTCCATCAGTCCAAACATTAATAGACAATGTATCAAATGATTAGCAAATATATCATTTTAACAAACACACAATGTCACAGAATAATTACACTTGGCAGCCCTGCCAGCAGAACAAATCATGTAATTATTAAGGTAGAATATATCGATATTATAACAGACAGGGCATCTAATTTATAAACCACAATCACTAAGGGATATCAAGTCCTCAGATTTTACCACATCTCTTGGTTTAAGAGCGTCATTTGTTCATGGTCAAAATTTAATGATCTGAGAATGTTAGATACAATGAAGGAATAATCAGATGCAATGTCAACGCGAGTTTCCCTGTAGTTTCCCTGTAATTAATTCTCGAAATTGGCAAAACCCTACGACTGTTGATGGTATCTTGTTGAATATGTTTTGAAATGCTTAAGCCTTATATGCCAATTTCAATTGCTACCCTTAAAAATCTATCGGATATGATAACATGGAACAATTAACTATAATATTAAATATGAAACAGTTGGCAACCCTGCCAGCAGAACAAATCCTGTAACTATTAAGGTAAAATATACAATATTATAACAGACAAGGCATCTAATTTATAAAACACAACTCCTAGGGGATATCAAGTACTCTGATTTTACCACATCGCATGGTATAGCAGTATTGTTTGCTCATGGTCATAATTTAATGATCTGAGAATGTAAAATGCAATGAAGGCATAATCAGGTGCAATGGCAATGTGAGTTTCCCTGTAATTAATAATTATTTTTCGAAATTGGATAAACCCTATAAGTGTGGATGGTCTCTCTTTGAATATGTTTTGAAGTGCTTAAGCCCTATATGTCATATTACATATCCTACCATTAAAAATCTATCAAATATGATAACATGGAACACTTTACTACTATGTTGCAGGAAACCCCCCCCCTGGCTGGCAGCGTTTTGGGGCCGTACCGTACCCATACAGCCTGGTTTCCGCGGATTTTATGCTTTATAATGCTTTATTTTTTTAAAAACTATATAATGCTTTATTTTTTTAATAATGCTTTATTTTTTATAATGCTTTATTTTTTTTAAAACTATATATATATTCATTTTCAAGATTATTATTGATGCTGAAAAGAAAAATTATTAAAATTCATGTCACATTACCCCGAGAACAATTAAGAATCCCATGTATAAAGATGCTCCGGAAATATTTCATATCACAGGCTTTACAGATTGGACTTTAATATAATTCATCATTGCATTGTTTCCAATTTTCAAACTGGCTTGTTAATTTTATACAAAAATCAATATCAAATGACCATTAACAAAAAGATCAATTGGACAATTGTTGAAAAAAAAAAGATGTTCCCTGAAGAAATGATTTTCATACAGAAAAAGATAAACAGATGACAATCAGAACAAAGGAAGTATTGCCAATATATATAAAACAAGATTCAAATTTAATTTTGGAGACAGCCATAAAAGTAGATTGCTACAATCTTTGGGTATCTGCAGTTAAAAACAACCTATCCCCTAATATTCAAATTTCAGACAATAAGTGTAAGAAAGATTAATGTTAATCTCAAGTGACGGGCTCAATGAAAAAATTCAAAATGCAAACACAGTATCATGAACTGGAGAGAATCTTCTATACATTTTACTCATGAAATTCTGTGTCTGGGCCAGCAGAAAATACAACAATTCTAGCTATGGGCCTTTGCAACTCATATTCTCCAATAACGATAGATTAAAAGAAAACTTCTCGATTTAATCTCCCTAATATCCCTGATATCTCGGAGCTTTCCCTATTAGATTCTATGTATGGTGAACTACAGCTCTCTCCAGACTCTACAGTATATATTGCATCAAATTCCTTTCCTCATACCCACTTGAACTTCAACCTTTATCATTAGAACTAGATCAAGATCAAAATGTAAATGCTTTGGAAAATCAACTGTTTTCAATGAAAATATATTTCCCTTATTTGTCAAATATGCTAGCAATCAAGAAAATCGATGCACTATTTACACTATAACCACTGTAACTTTAAAGAAGGCAAGTTCCAACAAGAGTTGATGTTATTGCCAGTAGCTCAACAAACTTATTAGGTTTAGGAAAGTCACTAGCCATGGAGAGGTGATACTTTTAGTTCTTATAAATTACCCCTACATGCATACAAAGCTTAGAACCAAATGCCAGAGGCCTATATCAGCTGGAGTACGTCAGTCAGCTTCCTTCCCCATTTCTTCTCACTAGTTAATGTACTTCCTAACATGTTGCAAAAGCTTACAAAATGAACACAATAAATATTAATGTAGTCCCAGGCCAAGAGTAAAACTTTTCAACTGCTCACAATAATTAAGAATTATATATCTGAGCTGTGCTTGCTCAAAACTGAAGACTCAAAGAAATCCATGCCATCATAAGAACTGGATTAACATGAAATAGACACCATCCCAAAAGGTAGTTTAGAAATTCAAGTACCTCGAGAAATGCAAAAGCTTCAGGAGGTTTGCTATTAGTGTCAACCTCAAAGCGGTATGCCTTCAGTTGTCCGAATGAAGTAACAATCTCTCTGACCTGAAAAAAGTAGTATCAACAAACTCAAAACTCCTGTGCTGCTAATGCAAGTATACTGAACAAACGTATAGATCAGTTTATTCTTTCATTTATTTTAGCTTTGTGAATGCAGTCGTGATCCCCAGAAACTGAAGAGGATATTAGGAAAAAGTGCTCCCAAAACACCATAATCACTAATCAAATAGAAAGGAAACACGGCCAGCATTTATTCTGCTTCTTTTCCTATAAAAAGTTAGCTCATGAAGTCTGCTTCCATAACTAAAGAGCTCATCATCTGAACATTGAAGATACCCTCACCTTATCAGAATCCAGTGTATGTGAAATCCCTCCAATAAAAATCTGCATTGAATATAAATCCAATAAGAATCATTTATTAACACATAAGATAAGACTTGTTAAAGATAGCTGACAGACAAATACATGAGAGCAGAGTTAGCCAGCCATAAGGAAAAATAAACCATGACCTAGAGTCAGTAAAAGAGACCATAAACACACTTTAGTGTTAATCACCTATCCAAAAAACATATAATTTACATCACTGCTAAGAAATCACAGGGAATTCCTCGAGATACCTTACCAGAAGCCAGGGACCGGCCAGGGGGGTGGCAGGATTTAATAAAAACCAAGGCACAAAATAAAATCTCAATTGTTAAACTCAGATCCAACAACATGCTGCAGTTTTACCTATGCAATATATAGTTGAAACATAAATGTAAAGACAACTAATGGACTCTCAGGCACATTCAGATTAAAAGAAGTTCATACTCTGTGGGTCAGAGAAAATGATATGAAAAATAATGAATCAGAAGGGTAAGGTTCATTTCATGCAGAGGAAAAAGAAAGTAAACCCATACACGGACAGAATGAAAACAATGCAGATTTCTAAGAGAAAGATTAACAGTCAGAGAAAAGAACCTTCAATAACAGCATCAATAGGACAAGGAAAATTTGCTTGAAAGAACTAAGCATAGGAACACTTGACAAAAGCTTCAGAGTACCAGTTGTAATAAGAAATATTCGAAAAAACTGCTCAAGACATGGGACACAATTGCATAATCAATCTTGACCTATAAAATTTTCTGTTTCCACTGTCCAGGCACTTTGCTGCATGACTTTCCACCATACTGCATGGCAAGCAGCAAAGGGGTATTGATACCTTTTCAGGTAGCTCTTCGGCTGCTTTCTGGATTTATCCTGGATTGTGATTCCCGAACATGTTTGAGCATGGAGAGAGACCTGTTTCCCCCAGATGAGATTTCACAATACATGGTGGTCTGTCTGATAAAGTTAAAATTTATAACAATATAACAAGAAGAGAGAATAATAGAGAATGGTGCATGATAGGTCATATGATTCATTATGAAACAGGAATATAAATACACCATTCAGACATAACGGACTTAAAACCCTAAAGGTACAGGAATGGTACAGGAATGTGTCTAAATCACTAATTACATAATTACCTTTTTATTTGACTTAAGCCTAACTTAAATTTTTACTTTTACTTCGCATGGAGACAGGCCTGTTTCTCGCAGATGACATTTCACTATATATGGTGATCTGTCTGATAAAATCATAATTTATAACAATAATAACAACAAGAGAGAATAAGAGAGAATGGTGCATGATAGATAATTTGATTCATGTGAAAGAGGCAATATAAATACACCACTCGGGCATAATGGATTTAACTCCCTAAAGGTGCAGGAATGGTAAAGGAATGTATCTAAATCACTACTTACATAATTACTTTTTCACATGACTTTGGCCTAAGTTACACTTTTACTTTTACTTCTCACTCCAATCTATATTATTTCATAAAGTTAACAATAGTCATCATATCTCTAACACCGTCTGCTTCCGCCATGCATTTTGTTTGACCCAAACCCATTTCTGATTACAGATCAGAGCATTATTTTGTTACCATAAAAACCTACAGAGTAAAATCTTTATTTGTCCATTTCTTATTCCATGCTCAACTGCTCTCCACTACTGAGGACTTAAAGTAAACAAAAGACGAAAAAAGTGCATGTCATCCCTATCTAGACAGCTTTCAACATGTTTAAAATCAACTCCCCAGTTAGGGTTTTTAAACATGGTTGAGACTAAATGGAGGCTCCACGTAATTGTTATGTACTAGAAAAAAAATGATGAAAGAGCCTAGAGGATCAAGAGAAATCATATCAGTGTCCATAGGAGATAATAAAAGATGATCAGTGCGACAGAATATTACATCATTAACTATAATATGGCATGGAGGTACCTTATCATTTAGGCATAACTTATAGAAGCAGTTAAAAGGGGAGGGCAATTCAAGACCACAGAACAAAGGGGACGCAATCGTGCCTCAGTACACTAGCTAGCCATCATGGATAGAAGTTTATGCTATATAGTTATGAACGATCAAGAGAATGCCCATCCTTGTCTACTAAACTAAAATCTGAAAAAATCTGCCTACATATATTATTTAGAGAAAAATCTGCAGTTATACAACTAGCTTCTCAAACTAATCCTAATAATCTCAACTCAACTGTGAAGTTTTGAGTGTGTCTCAGAGCTCCTTCACAAATAAAATTATGTACGATGAGTGACACCTACTGCCCTCGACATTGGGCTCTGTCTGGTACAACTAGAAGATCCAGTCAGATTTTTGGATGGTCAGAAGGAGGCAGTGTTGTAGTGAAACCTACTTTTGCCCTGACAGTTCTCTACACAAGTATCACTTGCGGCAGACAAGTACTCTATGCTGGTAACATAAATCCAATCCATATATCTGAAAAAGGTGGAGCAAACCCTCGCTTTTACAAATAAAACCCTAGAAGATGCCTATAACCTTGTTGAATGGGTATTTGCCTTGTGATAAAGTTTGACTTAGCCTTTTGACATAATAATGTAAAAGCCAACCATTTAGTGGTCTAAGGGCTAAATGTGGTTAAGTTGTTGAGCAGGACATTAATGATGTAAGTCAGTCTTAACAGTTGCGCTAGGGTTTTGGACAAGTGATTAAGCTGAGATCTGTTTATATGAGTGTGATTCAGTGAGAAAGGGTTCTGTGATTATGTGTCTTGCTGGAATATCCTACATTGTCTCATGCAGAACAAAGGACAGTGTTGAGTGAGGCCAAGTTGAGGCATGCTGTGGACATATGTCTGAGTGGACAGACTAGATACATGGTGACATGATGTCATGAACAGCTTTTGATAATGGACATAATGGCTTTAGAGTAGATTTTTCTCCTGGTTATCGGGTTTCCCACTATAAATTTGTCACTCATGTGCGACTAGTATGTGTCTTCATCCTGTCTTTGTTATGCTATGGTTTGTTTTTATGGACACACACTAGACTAATGCTTAAGTTAGAGAAATCGACACAGTTGATGACTTCAGGAATGTTTGTGAGTGTAGTTGTGTTAAGACTGCATTGTTTTGCTGAAGTTAGTGTTTAAGATAATCTACAGTTTTAGATAAGTGTTGGCACTTAATGTCCATGGCACTTTAGTGTACAACATTTTGGGAGGCAGTCCCCGCAAACTCAAAGGAGAGTGTTTGAAAATTAACTGCACAAGCTCTCTTAGGGTTGGATTATGTCCAAATACAAGAGGGACGGAACTCCTGGGTATAAGAGAAAAAACAAACCTGAAGCAAGTGGAAAGTATATGGCAAGAAACCCGATTGAGGACAAGGATCAGACTATTCTTGGAGAGGTCCGGATTGGACTGTGGACAGTTTCAAAGAAGAGGAGAAGAGGCAATCAAGAAAGACAAAGACAAGCATATCAGGTTTTGTGGAGGACAAGCATCCCATCCAATTTTTGATTGGATGACAGACAAGACATTTGACAGAGGCTGGACAGTGGACAAATGTGGAAGCAGACAAAAGACTCACATTGAGGGACCAAGAAAAGGTACATCAGGAGGACCACTGGAAAGACCTGCAGATTTTGGGGACGACACAGTGTCCAAACCAATTTCAGGTTCCAAAGTGCACAGGATATCCAACTAGGCTGTGACCTCAGTTGAAGGTAGACAGGGATGGTCCCGCAGAAAAAAAGAGAGCCATCAAGGAAAAGAGGATACAAATAGGGACAAGCGGTCAAAGAAAGACAACAAGACACTTAATGTGTCCCCGTTGAAAGGAGGAAACACAATGAGCAAGGGAAAAGGAAATGAATGTGGAACATCAAATTAGGGTAGTGGAGGACACAGGAACCCACTTACAAGGAATTTGTTGGGCCATCCTCTAACAATGAACATTTATGAAAGAGAAAGATGAGATAATTTTATTAATGTCCAACAAATGACCTCAATAAGTAGGTCAATGGGACTAAAAAGTACATCTAATGTAGGTACATAGTGGGAGTGCGAAAGCAGCTTCTAAAGCAACATTGTCAAAGATGGATAAAAGTCTAAGAAGTTAGCTAAAAGAAGAGGTACAATGTACATGAAAGTGAAAAATGGAAAAACCAAATGAGTCTATGCTCAATACAAAAGAGAGGATGTCAAGGCCTACTGGTGTTAGACAATGAAGCAAAGGGAGGGGGGCAAAGAAGAAAGCTCCTTGTTAGAGTCATCTATCACAATGAAGGAGCCAATGCACTGTTGGATGATGTCATCTAGAGAAGAGCCAAGGCCGATGGGACCTAGCTACTTGATCATAGGAGGAGCAGTAGGGCGAGGAAGCCCATCTCTCCTAACAACCAAGGCTCTGGGTATGGAATTATGGATGGAAGATTGGTTGCTCAACCCAATTTGGGACTAATACTCTTTGTCGGGTGAGACCAACTCCGGGATCTCTTGGAACCTAAGTCACCTGACACGAGACACGAAGGACACGAAAATACAAGTATCTGACATGGGCACAGCGGCCCTCGGAAACAGGACACGAAGTACACGTTATATATATATGAAAAAAAAATAGTATATATAAATATATGAAAAAAAATAGTTATATATATATGAAAAAAAAATAGTATATATAAATATATGAAAAAAATAGTATGTATATATATATATTTAAATTATGAATCAGAATTACACATACAAAAATGAAATAATTAAATTGTAAACATTTACATGATGATGATACAAATTCATAATGGCAAACATTGAAATTTAAAACACACAAGAAATTCAAACCATAAACTGCAATTTTCTCATTAAGTCATCAAAATCTAAATCTGTTACATAGACACGGACTCTTGAGTCACTACTACAGCGTACAGGCTACTATAGGTGGGCATGCCAATGGAATATACTAAATAAGGTAGATACTAGAACCGTAGATGGAAGAATCCCATAGCACAAGACTGCCAGTAGTCCTCCAGCTCCATGTCATCATTATCAAAATCAGCGCCATTGCCACTACTCTCTCCTCCAACCTCCAGCTCCTCTACATGATCATCCAATCCAATCCATGGAACTGGATCTGTCGCTGTGGAGGATGACCCCTCAAGAGGAATATCATCCTCAAAAGTGACCGGCTCTAGCACTGGGTCATTAAGATCCATGTTGGCCAATGCCAACTCAACACTGTTGTCCAAACCCATATCATCATGAAACACATCCCACATTTTTGTCTTTCCCTTCACCCACTCCTTCGTCTACCTGTAAATAAGACGGAGGTTGGTATGCACATACACCATTGTCTCTGCCCTAGACTGCTCAAGCTTGTTCTTCTTCAAACTGTACAAATTCCCATATGTGCTCCAATTGCTCTCACAACAAGAGGATGAAGTAACCTAAGAGAGGATCCTCGTGGCTAACTATTGTAGAGGAGGGCATGTTTCTCCATGAGTTTCCCACCAAGCATAGGGCTTCTTAGCCCCCCTTGTCTCTGGGCACATCATTGCTAGAAAATCTCTCACTGGTTGTGAAAAACTCTACAAATCTCGCCTCCACCTCATCGAGGGATGCTCTATCCTGATATAGCCGTATAAATGCTTCCTTCCTCCCTTTTGAAAGCTCACGATCCATGTGAGGAGGGAATCTATGTGAAGTCACACCATTGAGCCACTCACTGTTGTAGTATTTGGGATTCAATGAGTGAGCCAAGCCATGCAAAGGTGTGCAATTCTTATTCCACCTACTGATAAGAATATCATGTATGGTGGGGAAAAAGATTTCTGGTGGTGTCCCTGTAAAGTACCAGATCTATTATAATAACCGAAGACGGAAATATTGTAGAGAACAACAGCGGAACAACACAACAGATGAAACCACAACACCGGAATAATACCTTTATTGATAGGAAACAATGTTCACTTGCCTCTTCGAGGGGGAAACCTCCAGCAGAGAAGCGCTCTATTACAATAATTCTCAAGACAAAAACTTTTCATGCCCTTGACTCCTATTTATACTAAATCTATCTACCCAAAAGAACATTCTAGAGGAAGATCTTCTAGAAGCGGAAGCTTCTATTAGGTCTTCTTCCATTTGACTTATTCTTCCTTATTATTAGGCCTTATTAATATTGGCCTTTATTACATGGAAAATATATTATTCTACCTACGTGAGGGGTTAGGGAGGTTAGGTCCCTAACATGCCCTCCCCCTTAAAAACAGCCTTGTCCTCAACGCTTGAGATGAGAAAATTTTTGCAGAATGGCAGCTAGCTCCCAGGTGGCATCTGCTGGAGTTGTATCTTTCCACTGGACTAACACTTCCTAGATGGTGCACTGACGAAGACGACACTCGCGATGGTCCAAAAATGTTTGTGGTAGCAACCAGATGGTGTCTTCTTCATCCAACTTGGGAAGGTCGGTTTGAGTTTGGCACTTAGTTCCAATCACCTTCTTTAAGCATCAAACATGAAAAATAGGTTGGAGCTTAGAATGACTGGGCAAAGCTAACTGATAGGCCACCTGTCCCATGTGCTTGAAAATTGTATAAGGACCAAAAAATTTGGGCGTCGATTTCTAACAATGGTCAGCCTTGAGTGAAGTTTGTTTATAAGGTTGCAGTTGAAGAAACACCTAGTCTCCTTCGGCAAATTGACGTTCGGAGCGACCTTGATCTGCTTGTTGCTTCATGCGATTCGAAGCCATGATCAAATTCTCTTTGAGGGTACGGAGAATAGCCTCTCGAACTGTAAGAGTTTGGTCAACCGCCTAGACCTTTGAGACACTTGGCATATATGAGAGAACTGAAGGTGGATTTTGTCCATATACTACTTCAAAAGGAGTCATGCGAGTAGTTGTATGGTAACAAGTGTTGTACCACCATTCAGCTAGTGGTAACCATTGAGCCCACTGATTTTTCCTTTCAGATGCAAAACACCTCAAATATGTTTCCAAACACTTGTTGACAACTTCAGTTTGACCATCAGTCTGGGGATGATAGGTTGTGTTGAGATGCAATTGGGTGCCCTGTAGCCTGAACATTTCTTGCCAAAAATTGCTAGTGAAACTAGGATCTCGATCAGAAACATAGAATGAGGCATGCCATGAAGCTTGAAGACATGATCCATGAAAAGTTGAACCACAGTGGAGGCAGTAAATGGGTGTTGAAGAGCACAAAAATTAGCATACTTGGAAAGATGATCAACTACCACCATGATGACTGACTTATTGCTTGATTTAGGTAATCCAACAATAAAATTCATAGAGATATCCCTCCAAATAGCGGGTGGAATCGGAACCGATTATAGTGTCAGGGGCTTTGACTCTTTCGCCCTTGTTGCATTGACAAACATCACATTCTGCCACAAAAGTGCAAGTGTCCTATTTCATACCATCCCAGATAAAAGAACGTTTGACCAGGTCATAGGTTTTGGTAAACCCTGAGTGCCCAGTTGTGGGTGTAGCATGAAGCTCAGAAAGCACCGTGGATTTAAGTTGTGATTGTTTACTTAAATACAAATGGCCTTTGTAGTGAAGCTTATCATTGTGCCAAAAGTACCCTGAGGAAACTAGAGAATTGGCTTGCAATTGTTGGATCACACGCAAAATTTTGGGATCTTGTAGCCATTCCCGACGAACAACTTGGAGCCAATCTGGTACAATGAAGGAAAGGGAAAAAAGGGACCCTTCATCTTCATACTTTCTTGAAAGAGCGTCAGCAACCACATTTTCTTCGTCTTTCTTGTAAATGATCTCATAATCATATCCAAGGAGACCCATTTTTGTTGCTCCGGGGATGAAGGGCATTGCTCCAAAACATTCTTGAGGCTTTGATGATCTGTCTTAATTTGGTAGCGTTGCCCCAATAGATAAGGGCGCCAGAGATCCACTACATGCAAAATAGCCAACATTTCCTTTTCATAGATTGATTGGCCCAAATGTAGCTCTGATAGTTGTTTGTTGGTAAAGGCCAAAGGTCGTCCATCTTGCATAAGTATTAAGGACTGCTCCAATTTCTCTCCCGGAAGCATCACATTCCAGGACAAAGGTCTTTGTGAAATAAGGAAGGGCCAAGACAGGAGTGGTGCACATAGCCGCCTTCAAGGCTTGAAAGGCATGATCAGCTACGGGAGTCCAAGTGAAAGAATTCTTTTTAAGGAGAGCAGTGAGAGGCACCACAATCTTTCCATAATTCTTAACAAACTTGGAATAATAGCCTATTAAACCCAGAAAACCATACAAGATTTTGAGAGTCTTGGGGCGAGCCCAATCCTGCATAAGCTTCAATCTTCTTAGGATCCACCTGGACACCTGCCTTGCCAACAATATGACCCAAGTACTCGACTTTTGAGGCTCCAAAAGAACATTTAGATTGTTTGAGGAAAAGTTGGTGCTGAGAGAGTAGATGAAGAACTCGATCCACATGAGCAAGATGGGTTGTCTAGGTTTTACTATAAATGAGAATATCATCAAAGAAAACTAAGACAAAATGACGGAGAAAAGGACGGAAGACATGATTCATGAGGCTTTGGAAAGTGGAGGGAGAATTACACAAGCCAAAAGGCATGACCAAAAACTCATAGTGGCCCTCATGAGTTCGAAATACAGTCTTAGGAATGTTTGCATCTTTCATACGTATCTGGTGGTAGCCAGATAGAAGATCAAGTTTAGTAAAGAACTGGGCACCACTTAATTCATCCAAGAGATCATCAATGACACGAATGGGGAATGGAATGATCGAACACCACGGGAAGGAGGAAGTCCCTGGGGAGTGGAAAAACCAGCTTGACGTTTGGAGAGGATGGATTGGAGGTTCGACGGCACAGAGGGTGTCTCAGTGGTGTGAATGGAATGGAGTTGTGCAATAATGCCAGAATGACCTTTTTTGAGGAGCTTTTCCTTGCGATGGGAACTGATGATCTCAGGGAAACCTGTTGTGATGCCTTGGAACTTATATTGTTGGCCCTCCTGGTTGAATTGCGTGGTTAATTCCTTAAAATCCATGAGAATGGGACCCAGAGTCCTTAGCCATTTGACACCCAACACAATGTCACAACCACCCATGTCGATAGCAAACACATGAGATTTCATGTCGTACTGACCAATTTGGAGATGTACATTTTCACAACGCTCCCCAAATTTCATGGACCCGCCATTGGAAATCACGATTTGGAAGTTATTCACTGTAGGAAATAGCAATTAGTTCTTGGGCAATGCGGCGATGAATAAAATTACGGGTGCTTTCACTGTCAAGAAGGATGATGACCTTCCAATGCTTAATGTAACCAATTAGCTTGAGGGTTTGGGGAGCAGAGAAGCCAGCGAGAGCATTCAGGGAAATGACCGATTCAACTTCGAGAGGGACGAAAGGTGGAGTCATGTCAGTGGGTTTAGGTGACACGGCCACAGGGGAAGCCTCGACATCTTCTTCATAAACATCCTCAAAGATGGCCATAAAAAGCTTTTGTTCCTTACAGTTGTGCCCAGGAAAATATTTGTCATCACAATTATAACAAAGGCCCTTGAGTTGCCATTCAGCCATTTCTGCCCTGGTCAATTTCTGGATCTTTGGTGAAGTGGAAGGAGGAGTAGGATTGACTGGTTTAGGGCGAGGAATAAAGGAGGGTTTTCTGGTTTGGGAAGAAACAACTTGTTGTGCTTCCTTAGCTCTTTCAGTCGCCTCCACCCAACTCTAAAGGAGAGCCTTGAGGACATGGGCACGGATCTCATCCTTGAGGCCACTGATAAAGTATTCTCGAAAAAAGCATCAGACATGCCCTCTATGCAGAAAGCCAATCGCTCAAAAGCAGCTATAAAGTCTTTCACTGTGCCAAATTGTTTCAACTTTGTCAAACGGCCTAAACGGTGGGTGTCAATGTCAAAGCATTCATAAAGTTCTGCAACAAATTCTGTCCAAGCCACATACCCTTGGCGAGCCTTTTTTCGCCATTGCCAACGTTCTGGATCTAGATGGAGAACATCGTACCTTAGTTTGGCTAACTCATCAGTAATGGCATACAAAGAGAAATAGTGTTCCATTTGAGTGACCCAGCCTGTGGGATCTGGGCCATTAAAGTTGTTCACCTCCACATGAGGGGGACGCAGGTCCCGCTGAAAGTGGTGGGGAGTAAAAGAGGTGGACTGGGACGATTCAGGAATTTCAGGGTTATAAGGTGTGGAATAAGAGATAGGATCTAGGGTGGGCTTAAACAAGGCAGTCAAAGTGTTCACTGCGTCCTGGCATTGCTGACAAGTGGCAGTTAATTGAGTGATGGTTGTGGGAAGTGATTCGAACGGAGCAAGCCGAGAGTTGAGGTTGCAAATACTAGAAATAATGGAAGAAATATTAATCCTGGTTTGGCCAAGGCAATGAGAGGTTGTTCCCAATCTTGGATGCGAGTGTGGGCCATGGGGATGGGACAGGGGGAAAAGTGGGACCGCACAAAGAGGGGTTACCAGTGACTGGTACCACTACGATCAGTGCACAGAGAGGAAGTCAATGGGATAGATGCCAAATAGGGGTGTAGAGAAGGGGTGGGGTCCACAGGAAAATAAAAATTGTTGAAAAATGATAGGTATGACTACAATCAGGGAAAAAAGAGGAATCCAATGGGATAGGTCTCAAATAATTGTGCCAGGAGGATCCAAACTCAGGAATTTCGCAACCAGAATGCAAGAGGCACAGTTGCACGGCAATAGATCTTGTATGTTCTGTTTTTGTTTCCATCCCAAAGGTTAAGGTATTCTGGGTTTCTACAAACAAGGGTTTGCCCTGTGCTATAGCTCTCTAATATACGTGCGGGGTCCAACAGTAGTACTCGGCCCAATATCTCAGGGCACCAACTAAGGAGGCTAGACCGTGCCCTTAGCCGTACTACCCGACTACCAAGGTACTAGAGAGTATCTTCCCGAGTGTTGTTCTTGGTGGCACTATAGAACTCAAGCGGTCGATTGGTTTATCTACGGAGGGCTTCAAGATACCTAGGTCGATCCGTACACAGGTGTTGTCTAATGCGTTACCACTCAAAGGGGTACCAACAGGGGTTACAAGGATGGCCAACAATGTGCGCTTAAGTACCACTTGTAGTTCCTGCATGTATGCTTCACTGACCATGGATTTATGCGCTGAACGAAATTAACCCACAATTTTCTGCCAAGGAAAGTGTTATGAGACCACTTGTAATGTAGGTCTCTACCCTGAAAAAAATTAACCCACAATTTTCTGCCAAGGAAAGTGCTATGATACCACTTGTAAGGTAGGTCTCTACCCTGAAAAAAATTAACCCACAATTTTTTGCCAAGGAAAGTGCTCTGATACCACTTGTGAGGTACTAGATCTATTATAATAGCCAAAAATAGAAATATTGCAGAGAATAACAGTGGAACAACACAATAGATGAAACCACAACACCAAAATAATACCTTTATTGATAGGAAACAATTTTCACTTGCCTCTTCGAGGGGGCAACCTCCAGCAAAGCGGCGCTCTATTACAATAATTCTCAAGACAAAAGCTTATCATGCCCTCGACTCTTATTTATACTAAATCTATTTACCCAAAAGAACATTCTAGAAGATCTTCTAGAAGCGTAAGCTTCTATTAGGTCTTCTTACATTTGAATTATTCTTCCTTATTACTAGGCCTTATTAATATTGGCCTTTTTTACATGGAAAATATATTATTCTAGCTACGTGAGGGGTTAGGGCGGTTAGGTCCCTAACAGTCCCATACTCAGGGGACTCATTCTGTAAAATAATGGTCCTTACAGACTCAATCATGGAATCCCACCCCTCATAAACATCTCCTAGGATGGGCTTGTCTGTTTCTACAAATCGTAAGAATGAGATGATAGAGACCATGATCTTAATGGTAAGATTTTCCCTCTCCCACCAAGCATCATCTAACAATGTATCCTTGACCTTTTTTGAAGAAGCTTGATCCATCTTCCTCCAAAAAGACCAAAACTTTGAAATAACCAAGAGCATGATGAATGAGGAGGCAAACCGCGTATCTACAATCTTCAACAATGATAGATGTGTGTGCTTTTTATAGATTGTGAGGGCATTGGTATGGTTTTGTACAAAATTGGGGATATGACGTGCATCCTCAATAAGACTTTCGATCCATGTCACATCCGAAGCAATGGATTTAAGTGCTTAATTCAAGGAATGAACAATGCAAGGTGACCAAAATATTTGTGGATATTTAGCTTCCACAACCATGCTAGTAGCCTTGCAAACAAGTCCATTATCTGTAATAATTTGCACAAGAGAATCAACACCTATATATTCAATAACTTTAATGAACAACTCACCCATATGGTGTGCATTCTTGTATTTTCCAAGAGCATCCACTGCTTTCAAGAAGACTGGTCCATTCAAGGAAGACACCATGAAGTTGATGAGTGGGTGGTGCATTGCATTTGTCCATCCATATGAAACAATACTAACACCAAATGAGGGCCAAGCTTCTTTAATAGGCTCTAGTATTTTATCCACCTGCCTCTTTGCCTTAACCAGCAATGTGGTTCTAAGCTTCTCTGAACCAAGAGGCATGTACCCTATTGGAGCCCCTTCAGCTAGACCTTGACACATCTCAATAAACAAAGGAGCCTGTGCAACATTACATGAGATGAAGTTGAGATAGAAAATAAAACAATGATAAGATCCAACTCATCTAGCCTCTCTTGTTGAAATATCTTGTCCATGGACCCATTGCGAGCCTTTTTTTTGTTGTTGCACCCCCACCCCCAAATGGGTAATTGCTAGATGGTTTCCTCAAGAATGGAAGAGGATCCTCATTCTTGGGTCTCCTAGATGTTGGTGCCACAATCCCTTCGCTAACATGGGCCTCTCTTTCCAATTCCCTTTGTTTGGATTCATTCACCCCTTGACATGGTCCAAGTCCACAAGGTGTGCCCAACAGATGGCCCCTTACTCGAAAGTAAGTGCTTGTAAATTGATTCTCGCAAAAATTACATGTCCAAAGAATATTACCTCCCCCCTTTAACTTGGACCTGATCCCTTGATGTCTTGTGACATACTTCCACAATGGATACTTTGAATCTTGAGCTTGTTGTCTTGCTAAAAGAGTGTGTCTTTCAACATTTGAAATTGTTGTTGCAGCCCCACTTCCAGCAGATGGAACATTGGTTGACCCTATTGAAAATGAAGGAGAGCCAGAGGGGACAGCATTAGTGGGAAAATCCCTCCCTTTCTTTTGCCCTCTTCTAAATGCCCTTGATGATTGAGCCATGGCTTCTCTGTTGTAGCAAACTTCTTGCCCTTGTGTTGTTGTTGTAGGAAAAAACTTGTTGAATGGTGGACAAATTCACTTGCTTGGCACTCCAAATCGCTTCTCACACTCCACTAAATCCCTTTCCTCCACTCCAAAACACTTGTTTCTCCAACCTGTGACAACAAATGAGCAAAAAAGAAAGTCAAAATTCGTTTTTAAGAGTCACGGTTCGGCCTTGGGTGCATCGTCATGAGAACAGAAATGAAGATGATGTATTAGCCTCCTCTGAGCAGAAGAGTTGATGAGAAACTCCAAATAACTCTCCTATGTAATGCAGTGGGAAAGAAAATCTGTTGAGTGGACGTGCCTATGGACGAGCACAGGTGAACGTGATCCTAGTGGCTGAGCACTAGTGAAGAAGTGGTTATTTTGTGTAATGCAGTGAGCCATAGATATGGACACCCTTATGGGTGTGCCCCTAGTGGATGAGCACTAGTGGATGTATAAGATGCCTTGCTATATTGTTCAAGAGTCAGACCTGTCTGTAACCCTAATTGTAATGTAAAGGGTACAAGTCAGCCTCACCTTAATGTGACTGGTAATTAATGTAAAAGATAATTAATCTGGTTAATATTAATTATATTATAAGCTAGTGAGGT
>ML776769.1:701063-733106 GCA_009831015.1 Picea engelmannii
TTCTATCTCTGTTGAGTTATAGATCTAGCTGTTTTTTATCACTGAAATTAAAAAGATACTACTGTTTTGCAAATTTACCCTAATTCTAACAGTTCAAAAACCTCCACTAGGCTTAGCTATGAAGATTTGATGCATTTTCCCAAAAAGGCTCAAATAAATGTAATATAATTTTCTTTACAAAATAAGAGAGATCCACTCTCACAATGAATGGCCCAAGGAGCTCCACACTCATAACACTAATAATGCCAAGCACAATCGTTTTAATAAAATTAGTAAAGGGTAGGATACAAATAGCACGATCATATATAAATTTTTGGCAGACAATATTGGTCAAAAATAATTATTTGTGTGGCACAATAGTATCATTAAGAAGTTAAGAACCAAACATCATCATCATAGCTTCTTCTTAACAGTTATATTCATTTTAATACACTTCAAAATAACATTACACTGTAATATATTCATTAATAATATTGATACTATACACTATTTTAAGTGCTATGAACATTAATAGACATAGCACTTATAATATGGTTTATAATTAATAAATCATTAGAGATAGATGGTTTACTCCAAAAGCATGCCCTTCTTCTTCTAGCCCTCGCATGTATAATTAAATATAACTTAGGCCCTGTTGTAAGTTGTAACAACATCATCTCGTATCATACAATATATAGTATATACTATTCAATAAACATTTAGTTTATACTTGCGGCATAATAGCTTATATGAGGCAAGTACAAGGGGGGGCATGTTAAAATTAAATCAAAAAGTACCAAGGACAAGTGTTTCTCATCACCTAGGCGCCTAGGGGTGAGAAATTGTCCAATGTGGTCCCTAGTGTATTAATTTCATGTGATGTGAAATTAAAAGTGACTTTATGAAAAGTAAGTGAAGTGGGTGACTAAAAGGTCATTTAATCACCACCGTCCATCTAGTTTAATCTCCACCATTGGATTAGATGACCCTTCACCTTCCCTCATGAGGTCGACTTAGGGATTGAGGCGCCTTCATTTTTGGCATTCTTCTTCAAGAGATTTGGAGAGCAAAAAAAAGAGAGAGTCGAGCTAGAGAAGGAGGGCGAACTTGCTGTTTAGAGAACGAATTTCAAGGCAAGAGTACAGCACGCATATCGAGGAGAAGGTACAGCAAATTCTGGGTCGTATTATACAGATTCGGGGAGGCCGTATTACTGTTTTCAACCACAGAATTCGAGGAGCAGGAGCAGCATTTAATTCTGGAGAGTTTGCATGCTTTCCAAGGCTGTCGTACTGTACTTTCAAGGACGGAACACGAGCTGACTGTTCTGGTACCAATTCCAAGGGAGACCGTACAGCCATTGTCACAAAAATTGAGGAGCAGGCCTGTAGCATTTACAAGGGAAATTTTGGCACAAATTTCAAGAAGCTATGCTCAGATTTTGAGGAAGTTTTGTGGCTCGGTTTTCAAGATAAGCTGGAATTTTTTTTATGCTGAAGATGACTACTGTAAATGACATTCTCTCTGAGCTCTGAAAATAATAAAAGCCCCTCTCCCAATAGTTTTCCCCTTGTGGGTTTTTCCAAGGTCTTGATTTTGGACCAAAAAACTCTGTGTGCAAATTTCTGGGTATGTTTATTTCTGATCTTAAATGTTGTAGCAGACTTCAACTGTTTCAGTTTATGAGCATTAAATTTTCTGCTAACTAATTTGCAGCTGTAAATGCAATGTGGGTTGGTCATTAAACTATATTGTCTCATTGAGACTTGAAACCGGGTTGGGGTCTGAAATTTCTAAAGGGCACCTATGATCCCGAAGGATGAACAGAATTGAAATTTCCTTGGGGACTTGGTTATGCCACAAACAATGAGGTGGATGCACTCGTTTTTCTACTAAATCTCTATTATCGCACAAGTTGTAGGTTGGGCAAAGCCCAACCCGACCACCAAAATGGTGACAACCGAGAGAGCACCTACCCACTATCACCTTAGATAGGTGTTCCCGTCACTTTAGAGGTGAAGTGATTACCTCAAGGGGGGAATCCCGGTGACCCTAGGGTGTAATGAGATGAAAAGTGCGATGTATGAATGAATGCCCCTATAGGTCAAGTTTCTATGTGTGGAGAAGGGCTTGAGTAAGGTCTTGGTGGTAGCCAAGGGTTGCCAAGAAGTAGTAGACCTTGCAAATGTTGATTGTACCTGCCCAAAACACAAGGAAAACAAAGATACAAGCCCAAGTATATGATGGACAAGCATGTTAAGCTTGTTGTCCCTAATTGCAGCAATTAGTAACAGTATATATCAGCAATGAAATGGCACAATTAGCTGCTAAAACAAGTGCTAGAAATCAAGTAAATCATGCAAGAGATAAACTAGTAAAACACTAGTGCAACTCAATATTAAAGGAGCAAGATACTAGCACGAAAAGTAAGGCTGTAGTAAACACTTTCTGCAGAGATAATTATCAGCCTTATGGCTGTAACAAACAAGTTCTTACAGCAAGAGATTCAACCATTAAAACTTGCCAAAGTTTACCAAAAGATGCACTATGATCACAAGATTATGTGGGCAAAAACTTGGCAAATTTCAGCGATTGAATTGAGAGTTATTTGAGAAAGTTTGATTAGGGTTTATGCAGCCCTGATGGCTGAAGATGAAAGTTTATTACAGCAACAAGCAATACCCCTTTAGAGGGAATGCCCTAGTGGCTAAAAGATGCTCCATGCACACAGAACAAAACCCAGATGGCAGAAAGTTGAAATGGAAAAAATCCACATTTCCCAATGCGTTATTTTATTTCTCCAATGCAAAAGATTCATATTAGTGCCTTTAAAATTGGATGAATGGAGTCTTAGAATAAAGAGTTAGATCAACAAAGACTCTAGGGGTCTAAGCCCTTTTACTTCCTAGGGTATGCCAATCAAACAAGAAACCGTAAAATCTAGGGTGGTTCTATGACCCTTAGTCCATATACATCAAAACCAAAAATGAAAACTAATCTAGAAAAGAAAATTTTAGCATTTTTTCAAAAATTTCTGAACTAACCATGAAATCAATATGCAAGTAGAGCAAAATGAAATATGAAATGCATCTAAACTAACATGAGCAATGAAGATGCAAATGCAAGGAAAGCAAGATGACCAACCTAATTTCCTGGGGCCTGAGACCTAAAGAAGTCATGTGACCTTAACATAAAGTCGGAGAAGAGATGCATCCACCGGTAATAGCATCTTTCTCCCATCCAAAGCTATCAAATAATATTTTTCTTTATCGGACTTCTTGACAATATAAGCGACAAGCCATGAGTTGTCATCCTTCTGGTCATACTTGGGCTTGCCCTTCTTCTTGCCCCACATGAGCGCAAGACTTCCTTCACTATAATTGATGTAAGGTATACTCTCAATGTATGGGTAAGAAGGAGGTTCTGTGTTGACTACCCTTTTGATGGCTTCTTCACGTTCTTTGTCTTCTTTCTTCAATATTTGGATAGCCCCTGGCTCCTTCCCCTAGAACTTTGCAAGTTTTTCTTTGTATTCATTTGTCCTTGGGAGGAGCATGTCTATGGACTATTCCTGCATAAAGGGCAAGTCATGTGGATTGTACTCAATGTTGTCTGGGACTTCATCAAACTCATCTTCACTTGTGTATTCAAAACCATTGGGATCGGTCACGTGCTTGTCAGCTCTCTCTCGACTATATAATACCTCAAAAGTGCCATCTCCCATGGGGATGTGTGCATGGGTAAGGTCCATGCTAAGGAAACCCCCAAGGGCAGGAAACCAACTCCTTGATAAGAGCATCCCACAAGCATCCCCTAAGCATCTGGAACATCGATCACTACTATGTTCATGAGGAGGTTGATATGTGGAAAATCAATCAAAAAGGCCTCAACATCTTCACATAACCCATAAACCTTGACCCTTTTTAGAATCAATGCCACATACGTTTCCATAGGGTTGGGTTGTCTTCAAACCAAGTTGTTCCATCACCTTCAATGACATGACATTCGGAGAAGCCCCAGAATCAAGCATACAGTTGTTCAAGCGGAGGTGATTCATGCCTAATGAAAGATAGAAGGGAGAACTTTTGTCTTTTTGTTGATCGAGATACATAGTGTTCAAAATGATAGGAGGGTCTTCCTTCTCGGTCGATACCTGTAATAGCTTCAAGACTTCCCTCCTTACAGAAGGGATCTTGCACATCTCTGTCACTGGGACCGTCATATTCAGTTTTCCAAACATGGTTGCAACATCTATATTCAACTGGATCTCATCTGTGGGAGCTAGCTTAGGAAGAAACTCATGTACTAGAGGTGGAGGTGGTGGGACCACCTTCTCTGTTGATGGAGGAGTGGCAGGTTGTGATGGAGGGGTTGTAGTTTTATTTCTTCTAGTGTAGGTCAAATACTCCCTCTTCTTTAACTCCTCCTTTTCATCGTTTGTCAATTGATTTAAGGCCCGGAGTCTCCCCTCTCTTCCCCAAGTCTTCTGGCTTCGTTGATCTGTTCCTGTGTGACTTGTTCCTCTTGGAAACTATAGATCATATCCATGAAGTTCAAATTGTCAGAAGGATCCTCATCTCATCGGGGACACTCATCTTCTCTGTGTGAGGCTCTTGGCATGGAAGGCACCAAGCTTCTTGTTCTGTGTCAACCATCCCAACTGGTTTAAAAGTATCAGGAACCTTTGCCTCTTGTTGAGGCCTTGGTTTCCAACCTGTGGCATCTCTCTGTTGTCTAGTAAATTGAGGTCTGGGGGCAGATTGATTTCTTTCCACAGTAGTCAAACGACCCATGATTTGGTTCTGTACTTGGGCAAATTGAGTACTCATCCGATCTATCTTCTGAGTCAGGAATGCAATCGAATCAAGAGCACTGCTACTGGAAGCTTTAGTCTTTGCTTATGCCTTGACACGAGGATACTGAAAAGGATCTACCCTTGAGTCAAGGAGGTTTTCTTCAATCTCAGCACTGTACTCTTTGGCTTGTGCCAAAGAAGTGGGATTCTTGTCCTTCAGAATAAAGCGAAATTTACCTTCAAAAGCATCCACATAAAGGAGGAGACGGACCGATGTGGCTGTAGGACGAAAATCTGTCACAATCTAGTTGGATAACCTGTCAAATCTAGTATCGAATTCACTCACTGTCTAGTTCTCCTTCTTCTTTATCTGATTGAATTGAGCTACAAGCATCCCATTGTCATTCTTCGTTGACCATCCGAAAGGCCTCTGAACCATCCTAGAGCTTCTTCAGTCAATGATGAAGCCAATAGCTTCATGGCTACATCATCATGCTCAACATCTGCATTATCCATGTCTCGGCCTATGGTGTAGAGATGATCTTTAGCAGTCAATACATTATTTCCTGGGAACTTTGGAAACCACTTGTTTGATTCTTTTGGCATTGCGTTGGTGTATCCCAGGATGGTGGCCATGTTAAGGGGTTTGTAGAGGCCCTTTTCCCAAGGGTGAGCCATTGGAGCAAGGGGAACGATATCGTGGAAGAGGGTTTTGAGAACGGGAGACTTGAGAGGAGGCCTTCTTCGGTAGACCTTGGAAGGTTTGAGCCTCCTTGGGGAAAAGGCTTAGGAGAGGAAGGGTTCTGGAAAGGTAAAGTCACTAGATGAGCTTCAAAAAGAACCCATCAAAAAGTAAAACGGGTACGTTCTTTAGGTGGAGTCGCCAAGAAAGCTGGGGAAAAGGATTCGGGATAGCTTGCCAAAGTGTTATTTAGGGTTCGGAAGAGGATTCAAAATCCTCCTCGGCAACGATGCCAAAATGTTATCGCATAAGTTGTAGGTTGGGCAAAGCCCGACCCAACCACCAAAATGATGACCACTGAGAGAGCACCTACCCACTGTCACCTTAGATAGGTGTTCCCATCACTTTAGGTGAAGTGATTACCTCAAGGGCGGAATCTCGGTGACCCAAGGGGGTAATGAGATGGAAAGTGTGATGTATGAATGAATGCCCCTATAGGTCAAGTTTCTATGTGCGGAGAAGGGATGGAGTAAGGTCTTCGTGGTAGCCAAGGGTTGCCAAGAAGTAGCAGACCTTGCAAATGTTGATTGTACCTGCCCGAGACACAAGGAAAACAAAGATACAAGCCCAAGTATATGATGGACAAGCAAGTTAAGTTTGTTGTCCCTAATTGCAGCAGTTAGTAATAGTATATATCAGCAATGAAATGGCACAATCAGCTGCTAAAACAAGTGCTAGAAATCAAGTAAATGATGCAAGAGATAAACTAGTAAAACGCTAGTGCAACTCAAGATTAAAGGAGCAAGATACTAGCACAAAAAGTAAGGTTGTAGTAAACACTTTCTGCAGAGATAATAATCAGCCTTATGGCTGTAACAAACTAGTCGTTACAGCAAGAGATTCAACCATTAAAACTTGCCTAAAGTTTACCAAAAGATGTACTATGATCACTAGATTATGTGGCCAAAAACTTAAAAATTTCAGTTGTCGAATTGAGAGTTATTTGAGAAAGTTTGAATAGGGTTTCTAAGCCCTAATGGCTGAATATGAAAGTTTATTACATCAGCAAGCAATACCCCTTCAGAAGGGACGCCCTAGTCACCAAGAGGTGCGCCAAGCACAAGGAAGTTGGAACAAAACCTAGATTGCAGAAAGTTGAAATAGCAAAAATTCACATTTCCCAATGCGCTATTTTATTTCTCCAATGCAAAAGATTTACATTAGTTTCTTTAAAATTGGGTGAACGGAGTCTTAGAATAAAGACTTAGATCAACAAAGACCCTAGGGGTGTAAGCCCTTTTACTTCCTAGGGTATGCCAATAAAACTTATGGTAAATCTAAGAGGGTATACACACTTTTATTCCTCCTAGCAACCCTTGCAAAATAACTTGTAAACTTTAGCAATTTAGATGAAGTTTAATGGAGGGTGTATCCAACATACTCCTCCTAGGGTTTCAACCAACCATAACCAAGAAAGAGCAAGAAATAACTAACAATGCAGATTTTTCCTTACCAATTCCATGAGACAGAGATCAAACCCTAGTTTCACCAAGCAATATCACCATTCAAGATCAAGAGAACAAGCATCCAAGAAGTGTGCATCACCTAGCTCCATCCATTCATCAAGAGATACACCATAAAATCATTTGAATAAGAGAGAAACACTATAATGCCCAAGAATAGCGAAAATTTCAGCCAAGTACTTCTCACAATGGGAGACTTATGTTATGAAAAGAGATTCACATGATCTCTATTTATAAAAAATGTCTAAAACATAGTTTGTCCACTTAATTAGGGTAAAACATAAAAGGGGTCAACAACCCTTATCTTACCCCTCAAACCAAATAATAATATTTAAATTTCACTTTTGCACATTAGAAACCCTAAAACAAGATGACGTCAACCCTTTATGGGACGTTTTGACATTTGGAGCAAGTCGTTGGAGAAGAAAGTGGAGGTCGTTGGGGCTCCTAGAGCTTCCTCTTCATGTGCCAAGGTCAATCCATGTCTCCTTCGATCAAATGATGCCAAGAGTCAATGCGCAACAACTCCATCACCACAAACCCTAGCCTCAAGAAGTGACGTTTTTCCCCTCCTAGGCAAGTCATTTGGCATGTGAGGGCTAGGTCATGTCTTCCAAGGTGTCTTCTAGGCCTCCAAAGGCGAGTCATTATGATCCGGCATATGGGCCCTTGGCATCCAACATATGGGTTTCAAGCCCCATCGAAGCCCAAGCTAGGCTTGCTCCTCCAAAATTGTCCACCAAACAAGGTCCTGTAAAACAAATAGGCATGCCCTCCAAGGATCTCAAGTCAAAATATCATGGCAAGTGAAAACCACATCTAATAAAGAAGGCACCTAAACATGTGCATCAACACTACCTCATCATATTAAACAAATGCTCCAAGACCCTATACAATTGACCAAGTTTAGGTATGGGATGGGTGTCATAAAAGTCCTATTGGGTAGACCAAAACCCTCAAGTAGGGGATGCTCCCAAGGGTGCCCCTTCAAGTTTATGTAATGGATGATGAGGTGGATAGGGGTTTAGACTCCATAGGTCAATGAGTTTCACGACATACAAGGGCTCGTATTATCTCATTTATGGGGGCCTTTGTAGGGAGTGTGTTGCACCTTCTTTCTCAATGCAACCTTTTTCCAAGCCCATATATTTCCATTTATTAATTAATTAATGATCCAAACACGTGTGCACTCCCAATAGTGAATCGATTAGCTTAAGGGGCAGTAACACAGTGTCACTTGAACAAAGAGGTGCACAAAGTGCCATAGGAGTAAGCATGTAAAGCATTGTAACGCACTTGTGTTAGTCTTATATTCAAGCGGGATATTTATTATGTGTTTGATATTGTGCAGGTCTTCAATTCTTTCAAGAGAAGCAGTTCATCGTTCTCAAGACCTAACTAGGTGAGCATCTAGAAGGTTTATTTTAGGCTCTTATCTTTTTCCAGCAACCATCCCCCTGCGCCTTCGGCCCCTTCTTCCCATGAAATGAGGTACATGCCCTTCTTGGGTCACTAAAGTCAAAGGGCCTAGAAGAGGGCAATATGATGGGAATGTAATGAGCAGAAAGTGGTAAGTATGGTCGGGAATGGTATGATAACACCTCAAGGGACCTCTAATCAAAAACCTTCCCCAAAGGTTGGCCACTTACTAGGAAATCTATGACACTCACCCAGGTGAAACAAGGTCAAAAGCATAATGTCCAAGCAGGCGTTCTATAATCAAAAGCAGCTTAAATACAACATGCTCAAATGCCTCAAATATTAGGGTGATTACCTGCCACAATACCCGACTTGTACCGCATGGAGCAAGACCCATCTGCCTTCTAGAAGCTAGTTGGTGTGGTGGATGTGATGACAATGGATCAAAATGTGGTGACAAAGTGGGCTTTCGTCTGGGCAAGTGGACACTGCTAGTCATGTGGTCCCTCGACACTCCATATCTGCAACTTGAGGGCCTCAAGACATCATCTCTTTAGTTATCCCACAAAATGGGGATAATAGTCTCAACATTATCTAGGGAATAGGAGCCCACAAGGTAATCATGATTGGGATTCTATGATAATTATTTGAGCCCTCCATCAAACTTTCCCAACAAGCCTATCTCTCGCCAAAATCTGTCAAAGGGATAGCTCAGTGGGGCAATAATTCGACCTAATCGAATTCTATCGTGTTCTACGCAATCTTAACTCCGAAGTGCATAGGTAGGCGAATGTGGGGGTTCAACTACGTTAAGGATGTTCAAATGTAAAAGAGAGGTCAATAGATACCACCACCTTGTGTCCCCTTCCATGAGGTGTCAAAAGTATTAAGTAGGGTGATTCTCCATGCAATACACATCTTAGTATGAGGATGGCATCGACTTTGTTCATATCTTAATCATCTATCTTGTACCTGGGCACTTATGAATTGTACAATGGCAGTAGCAACCCTTGCATGTGCGATCAATTGGCCTAGCTATGGTTTAATTATGGTCTTGCCATTGAAAGGATTTTTCTCAGCATGCAACAACGAGGTTGGAGGGTTATCCAGCTCTACTCCTATTGGTCTTGGTTGACTTGAGTCTCTATGGAGGTATAGCCATAGCACACTGCCATGTCACAATTATTCTTGCATTCTTTGGGACCTTAAGAAATTGCAGAAGGGTTTAAGGCACTATCAGTGGGATGTTGCAAAAACCCTTGGAAATGTCACCAATTTGAGCCTACAATGGAATACATATTAAAGGAAGTGTTAGAGCACCAAAATTTGGAAAATAATAGGGTTTGGGACCAATGTGCAATCGAGACTAGGACACAAATTACTAGCATAACAAAATGAGAGGTAGAATCTCATGCCTAACCATCTACAAAGGGAAACAAGTGGAGATGGCCTCAACACTCGCACCTGTACAGTCACTGGTAGGGCATGTTGTGGCTCACCTCAACCTCCCTCCAACGATTATGGAATCCCCTCTGCTTAGATTTGTGGACACCTCTATATGCTCTAACTTTTTTGAATTGCCTACAACCTATGTCACACAATTTGGGTTCAAGTTCGGTTCAACAATTAGGTTCGATTCGAATTCGAATTTTTCGATAAAGTCCGAATGATGTTCGACTCTCTCTCTCTCTCTCTCTCTCTCTCTCTCTCTCTCTCTCTATATATATATATATATATATATATATACAACTTTAAAATGAACTATAATGTAAAATAATAATAAATTGACATCAAAAGTAATAGATATAGCTTATTATATATTATTTAACCTACATAAATTAATTTATAAATGATCTAATTCATATATCTCTTAACTATATAACAAAATTTATCAAAATTTATATATATATATATATATATATATATATATATATTAACCTAGCACCCAACCATTAATTCCGAGCAAAACACGTTCACTGAATAATAGTACAGCTAGGTTATTAACCATAAATTTAGCGAAAGCATTAAACGGAAACCATAACACATTGCACAAGATATTCGAGTAAACTACTCCTGGAAAAAACCTCAAAGGGAAAATTAGATCTGTGATGATTTTATTAAATAAAATCAAGGCTCACGTCATGGGATAATGGCCCTTCTAAGGATATACAAATGCAGCAAATAGCCTAGCCCATTACCCAAGATCAGTCCTTCGATCTTCGTAGCTACTTCTTCCCTTATTGCCCCCTTGCACCCTTTCCTCGGCCCCTGCCCCTGCACACTTGAGTGCTCAGTCACTCTTTGTGTTCCATCACTATGTCTCATCCTCTCACATAGACTATCTTTTATAACTTTGAGTTTACCCTAAGTCCAAAACCCTAGATCTACTAAAGTGATCAACAACTGAGATCTAATCTCACGTTCGCTTTAGATCTAACGACTAGGGCTTAATTTCATTACTAATGCCAAATACTTAGGCATTTAATAAAATTAAACTCACTTTATTACAAAAGTACATTCACTTTATTAATCACTTAATAAAGTGAATCTCCTAAGGTTCTGAGAGGCATTCAAGGTGACTCCCGCGTGTTGACACAAACCCACATGAAAGTACCTATCCAATGCTACTAAAAACGTCAACAATCCCTCTTAGCGAGGAAGGTACTTCCACCACCCGAAAATGGTTTTGTCTTCGCTATCAGATTTTCTACCATGGTTGCTCTCCAATCCACCCAATTGGTTGTTCCCTCTGAAATGAAAGTTATCCCTGCCATATCGCTCGGACCCATCTATGAAGACTTGCTTCTAATCATGCTCCTAGAAGCCTCCTGCTACTGAGCATCCTGCATGGTCATCTCGCACCATGACTCCTTCTTGGCAGACTTGGAAGGTTGCTCCTTCCCACCTGAACCTGAAGGTCGACTCCCTCTGAGCATCTCAACCTTCGGAGCTACCTGCTCCTTGTTCTCGGCCACTCTCATCGATAGATTTGTCATCCCCTGATCTCTAAATTAAAGTCCTTCACTCATCTGAGATCCCCTTCAATCACAGTCCTTCGTGACCCAAGCACTTGAGCAAAAGTCCTTCTTTGCTCCAAAGCAATGTGATGACTCAAGCAAACTTGAGCCTGGACATTACCATCTGCCTCCTTAGCTAGTTGCTCGGACCTCTATCTGCTCCCCGGATCTCTGTCCGCTGCCAGAGACTACCCACTTCCTGGACTCTACTGCCAGAAGTTTGTCTGGGGTGCCTGTTATCGCACAAGTTATAGGTTGGACAAAGCCCGACCCAACCACTAAATGGCGACAACTAAGAGGTCACCTACCCACTGTCACCTTAGGCAGGTGTTCCCATTACTTTAGAGGTGAGATAGCCACCTCAAGGGGGGAATCTCGATGACCCTAGGGGGAATGAGATGAAGATGGAGGAAGATGGAGATGAAGTCTCTAGAGGTCAAATCTAAGTGGTGTGAATGTCTTGGAATGAAGTCCTGGGAAGGTCCAAGGGTTGTCAAGTATGTTGAGTAACCTGCAAATGGTGAAATACCTGCCCAAGACACAAGAAAAACAAGCATGTATTGCAGTATAATCACTTGGAAAAGCAAGTTAAGCTTGTTGTCCCTAATAGCAGTTGTTAATAACAATGTATATCAGCAATAAAATAGCATCACAAGCTGCAAAATAAATGCTAGAGATCAAGTAGAAGATACAAGAGAAAGACTAGCTAAATACTATCTAACTCAAGATGAAAGACCAAGATTCTAGCATGAAAAGATAAGGCTGTTGTAAACACTTTTCTGCAGCAAATTATATCAGCCTTATGGCTGTAACATTCAATGTATTACAGCAAGAAAATCAGCCACTCAAAATCCTCCAAACTTTGCCAAAAAGTGCGCTAGACCAAGAAGAGTAAATGTGCAAACTTTGGGTAAATTCCAATGGTTGATAATAGAGTTATCCAAGCAAATGAGTTAGGGTTTCTGCAGCCCTAATGGCTGAAGATGCAATTTTATAACAGCAGCAAGAAGTACCCCTTTGATGGGGACGGTGAGGTGCCCAAGGCACAAGGAACACAATCCAAGTTGCAAGAAGTAAAAATGACAAGAAATCACGTTTCCCAATGCAAGGAGATCTTGCCCTAGGTCAAGGAGAGTTTCCAAGAGATCCCTCTCTAAGCCATGTAAAGTGGGTGAAGTGGTTAGGGTCAAGACTCAATGGGCATAGGGCTCATGACATACAAGAGGTCATAGTATCTCATTCATGGGTTCCTTTGTAGAGGGTGTGTGGTACCTTCGTCCACAATGCACTTTTTCCAAGCCCGTTATTTTGTCATTCTTTCATAAATTTAAGGAAAGGTTGAAGGCTACTGCCCTGGCGTGGTGTCCAGATAATGGCAGTGTCACCCACAAACACCTAGTGGAAATGAGAAGGTTGTCCATGCAACTGAGAGCCATTACCCTGGCTTGGTGACCAGATGATGGTAATGTCATACCACTAGATATTCATGGACATGATGGGCCAACTCATGATGAGACCTCCTATCCTCCAACTAACCTTTTAAGCATTCTTAATCATATTTTATTATGGGTCCCCCTTTTCTCAAAGATAAGCGTTTCATTGCTTTCTTGGGTGATCCCTGGGCGAAGCATCTAGAAGGTTCATACATAGGCTTTTATCTTTCAAAGTTTTACCCAACATCAATCCCTTTGGCCTTCAACCCTTTCTTCCCATAGAATGAGGGTCAACCCCTTCTTGGGTCAATACACCCTAAAATCCCAAGATATAAGGTAATGGGGGAAATAGTGATGGAAAGTGGTAAGTATGGTCGAAACGGTATGATGACTCTTCAAGGGAGTTCCTAGTAGCAAACCCATCCCCAAGGAAGACCACTTACTAGGGCACAATGTCAACCACCAAGGTGCAGCAGGGAAAAAGGCATAATGTCCAAGCATACATTATGAAATCTAGAGAAATCTAAGACACAACATACTCAAATGCCTTAAATATTGAAATGATGTTCATCATAATACTGACTTGTACCTCATGGAGCAAGGCTCGGTGCCTTCCGAAAGCCAGCTGATGTGGTCGATGCCATTTGGAAATTTGAGACCTTTGTGGTGGTGAGAAGGCTCTCCAACTATGCAAAAGGGTATCGTTGGTCATGTAGTCTCTCGGCACTCCATATCTGCAACCTGAGGGCCTCGAGACATAATCTCCTTAGTTATCAACAAAATGGGGATAACACTACCCAAGCTTCTTGCTCGCTACCCGAACTTTTCTGGGGTTGCCCGAGCCCTTTCTGGGTTGTCTTCCCACTGCATGGGGGTTGCCCAGGTCTTTGCCCAGACTTTCTACACACTTCTGGAGGCTGCCCAGAGCCTCTACTCGATGCCCGAATTTTTTTTGGTGTTGTCCAACTGTTTTCTGAGCTAGTCGACAATTTTTTGGGTCTGCTCGAGGCTTTCTTGCCCGACAACTTTCTAGTCCTGCCCGAAATTTTTCGGGTTACCCAGCCCATGTGGCCCTTGCTGGGCCGCTCTACGACCCTTTGCAGCTTGCTGGCACTTTCCGGTGGTTTTTATGGGCTGGCGGATGTACACTTCTGCAACCACCCACCCCAGTAGACTACTTCTTTAGGCTCCTTTTCCTTCCACTAAGTCGAATTTTGTCTGGCAATTATTTTCCTTGTTGGCAATCACACTCACACGTCCACAACTATCAAACCTTAGCCAGCAACTACTAGCTCCAACACCCGATCGTGCGTGCAACCTTCTTGTCGACTGTCTCGTTGTCGCCAGCTCCCTTTTCTCATGGCAACTGCTCCACATTTTTCCTTTGTCGGTTGTACACCCCCCGACCAGTCCTTTCTACTCTTGGTGTTGCATGAAGATGGTCCCTGCCAACTATTCTACAACGTCCACTCCTCGACCCGTGCAGCTTCACCAGCAACTCCTCCGCCAACTCTCCCTTAGCCTCTTCTCTACACGCGCGGTCTGCTTCGGAACGAATCCTCTCCTGTCAACAAATAGCCCATGACCCTGTCTCTTCTGCCACTCGAGAACTGTCAGCTTTGTCGCCTTCGGCTCTATCGTCAAGCAGTCAGCAGGTGCTCAACAGCCCGGAATTTTCCTGTGGCAGTCGACAACCTATAGATCTCCCCTCACGCAGACCACTCGTGTCGACTTCTCATCAATTAGCAACCAGTCCGATCTGTTTTCTTTACTAGCTCCACAAGCTATCTCCTTTAGGCTGACCTTTACTCAACAAATCTCCAGCCATTACTCAATCGTACAGTGTACGGATCGTACAGCTCTGTACGATGGCTATCGTACAGTTCCCTTTTTTATTTTTGGGTTTAGTTTTTACCCTGCAACTCCTGCAAAACCTGTAATAAAAATTTCCCCTGCAATTTTATCTTCTCACTGCCAAATCTTGATCTCGTGTTCCTGGTTTCCTCAAAGTCTCGGCTCTGTTACCATGTTGATTTCTCTTAACCTAGCACCCGACCATTAATTCCAAGCAAAACACATTCACTGAATAATAGTATAGCTAGGTCATTAACAAAAAATTCAGCAAAAGTATTAAACAAAAACCATAAGACATTGCACAAGATAGTCAGGTAAACTACCCCTGAAAAAAAACTCAAAGGGAAAACCATATTTGTGATGATTTTATTAAATAAAATCAGGGCTCTCGTCCTAGGATAATGGCCCTTCTAGGGAAATACAAATGCAACAAATAGTCTATCCTATTACCCAAGATCAGGGCTCTCGTCCTAGGATAATGGCCCTTCTAGGGAAATACAAATGCAGCAAATAGTCTATCCTATTACCCAAGATCAATCCTTCGATCTTGTTGGTTGCTACTTCCTTGCTGCCACCTTGCACTCTGTGTACCATCACCGTGTCTCATCCTCTCACATAAGTTGTCTTTTATAACCTTGAGTTTACCCTAAGTCCAAAACCCTAGATCTTCTAAAGTGATCAATGGCTAAGCTCTAATCTTACGTTCACTTTAGATCTAATGGCTAGGACTTAATTTGATTACTTATGCCAAATACTTAGGCATTTAATTAAATTAAACTAACTTTATTACAAAAGTACATTCACTTTATTAATCACTTAATAAAGTGAATCTCCTAAGGTTCTAAGAGGCATTTTGGATGACTCCCACATGTTGACACAAACCCACATGGAAGTACATGTCCGATGCTACTAAAAACATCAACAATATATATAATTAACATAGATTAATTTAGCAATTAATGTGTTCCTAATTAGTAGTTTAGTGACTCATTTATTCGAATATGATCAACTAAACATTCAACTGCCACCTCATTCGACCACTAATCTGTTTTCCTGTCAGACTCATTCCTGAGGTTGTAGCTTCCATGATAAATCAACTGGTAATTCGCACATTCATTTATTCAACAGCTAATTTGATTGGTAACTCAACAAATTCATTTATTTGACTAGTAATTTGACGTGTAAGTTCACGATTCATCCATTCAACCTCTAATCCAACTAGTAAATTGGTAATTCGGTGTCGAATTACCAACTTCATGAATGAAATCCCGTGAATGCGACGACTTAGGGTATAAGTGACATAAGGTGAATGCGATGACTTAGGGTAGAAGTGAAATCCAGTGAATGGTGACTTAAGGCATAAGCGAACTTAAACAAACCTGGACATTTTTTCATTGAATTTTGAACCTCGAGGTTCAAAATTCAGCGAACCCTTTGACATAGCCTACAACCTCTGTGGACCATTTTGTTGCCTACAATGTTCTTCATTCTAGAGCCTCTCCAGACCATTTTGTCACCCTCACTCAACCTCCTCCTAGGAATGACGACAACAATACTAGCTCTATGGCATTGGCAAATGACAACCTGGCAATGCAAGTGGACCTCAGTACTAAAGTTCATTCTAGGCATTTCAATTTCTAGCTTTTTATTTTAGCGATATAGCATGTTCTGTCATTTTTTGTTCTTATTAGGCTAATATGTGAGGCAATACCCCTCCATACATCCAAGGAGTTTGAGGGTTCTTGCAAGGAGTTAAGAATCAAGAGGGAACTAACTATTTCGTACAACCCACGACAGAATAGGGTTGCGGAGTGGAAGAATCGATCCATCATAGGGGTTGCTAAAGCCATGATACATGACCAAGACTTGGCGATGTTTCTTTGGGCAGAGGCATGTAACACAACAATCTACATCCAAAACAAGTGTCCTCACAAAATCTTGGAGGACAAGACACCAAAGGAGGCATTCACTAGTGTGTAGCCAGAGGAGAGTCATTTTCGCATTTTTACTTGTCCAATCTATATCCATGTACAGGTAGAGAAGAGGACCAAGTTGGAGCCCTCAAGCAGGAAGGGTTTATTTGTAGGTTATGATGAGACTTCAAAGGTTTACAAGGTCTATATTCCAGAGCAGAGGAAGACACTTGTAAGCAGGGATGTAAATTCCGAGGAAGACTTTACATCGAGGAAGTCTCATGAGCCTATTCCAGTGACAAAGGATGTGCATCAAAAAACTTCGGAGGTTGATCCTAGCTCACCTGTAACATTCCCCAACTTAACTAGGGCCCATTACTCACGGAATACACATAAAATTCAAAATTTTCTGCCAACTAATATTGTAGCTTACCAGCTACAAGAAATAAACACATATTTTAACCATTCTGCTATCATTAATTTAAATGAAGCTACAGCAAACTAAACTAACATGAATGCAGTCAGTAATTCATTCTTAGCAACATATAATTCATTCTCATACACACAGTAAAACGCACAGTAGTTAAACTCATAACATAACTCAGAAAAATAGATAAACACTTATCTTTTCAAAACAGTTGTGCAACTAGTTGCTTGGGATGGATGTTCCACCCAAACATAGATTTGTTGTTCTAGATCTCAACAGCAAGTCACCCCCGAGCTAGGGCTAGGAATCAACAATCTCTCATTGTCCACTCACAGCTCAAATATCCCACAACCCACTGGTATTCTCCTAAAACGATCCTGATTTCAACCAGCTCTTTTCCTCTTGACCTGCCCAACCCAAGGAATGTACCCCTTCACTGCTCTCGGTCCATCGGGCATCCCATTCGTTTATCAACATCTCTTTGGTACAGGTAACCAAGAATCTCACTACTAGGAACTCAAGGGAACTCACTGCTAGGAAAAACTACTAGTAAAACAAACAGTAGTAATCTATTGTTACAATGCAACTCACACGAGAGTTCACTCTTCACGCCTGATAACCTGGCTCTTTAGTCTTCAACAACTCCAAAAACACTCCAGAATTTGGCTCCAATGTTGCTCCAGCTCCAGAGCTCTTCCTTTTTATGT
This sequence comes from Picea engelmannii, assembly GCA_009831015.1. Taxonomy (NCBI): domain Eukaryota; kingdom Viridiplantae; phylum Streptophyta; class Pinopsida; order Pinales; family Pinaceae; genus Picea; species Picea engelmannii. The sequence continues at coordinate 718,813 of ML776769.1, forward strand.
TATCTCCCCCTGCTCATGCAAAACATGAATTTCCAAAAATGCATGTTCTCCCCATACGAATTTCGTCTATTTTCCCCAAGCAAGTTGACTCACACTCATCCCCAAACCAATTGTACTGAGCCCCATGCTCCCAATAACCATGGGATGCAACTTCTTACACCCACCCTCTTACATGAGTTTTAATGATTGGGCTCTCATACACTCGAACAGAAAATAGAAGTTTATCCCCGGTGATAATAAATTCAAGAAAGTGGGATTGGATTAATACCCATAAATAATTTACCCCTTATACCCCCCTTAGACACTCCCTTCCCTTGTGGAAAATTCAGCCCCCATCTTTGTCCATGTCCCCCAGTAGCTGGCATCACATTTTATTTATTAAAATTCGGAAATCAATTCGCATATTACACCGCTTAGTTGTAGCCACATTTCATATCTACATTATGCATTAATTAAACTGGGGATTATAGTGGGGATGTTACATCACCAATGATTGCCAGACCGATACAGTAGCCTTTAGGTGAAGAGGGGGAGATAGTAGCCCCTTCCACTTCTATCAGGACACCTCAATGGTTCACCCGAACATCGAGAGATGCTCAGGACCATCTTGAGACTCCTAGGAGCACATTCAAAGAGAGGGGACCTCCCAAGAAGTTTCCAGACTACATGCCATTAATGTGCAGCATTCTAGATTCCAAGCCTTCCAACTTTCAACAGGTAGCAGATCAGCAAGTACGGTTGGATGCCATGGTGGAGTACACATCCATCATGAAGAATGATGTTTGGCACATAGTGCCAAGACCAAAGGGGAAGTTAGTTGTGAATTCCAAGAAGCTCTACAAGATCAAGCATAGATTAGATGGCAACATTGAGAAGTTCAAAGCAAGGTTTGTGGCAAGAGGATTCTCCCAGAGAGGGAGTGGACTACGAGGAGACTTTTTCTCTAGTCACCAGGTACACTTCCATTAGAGCAATTATGACCTTGGTTTCATTTATGGGAAGGTGGATACATCAAATGGATGCAAATACAGCTTTCCTTAATGGGATCATTGAGGAAGAAGTGTACATAGAGCATCCTCAGGGCTTTGAGGAAAATGGGAAGGAGTCCCATGTGTGCAGGCATAAGAAAGCCTTGTATGGACTCAAGCAGGCACCAAGAGCATGGAATTCTAAGATCAATGGATATCTGCAGAGTATAGGCTTCACCAAAAGCAAAGCAGATTCTAACTTATATTACATATTTTTTGAGACCGATATGCTCATTTCGATGATGTATGTAGATAACTTGTTTCTGACAAGAGCATAGAAGCTCATTGCAAGGTGCAAAAACATGGCAGTTGAATTCGAGATGAAGGACATCGGCATGATGCATTACTTCTTGGGGTTGGAGGTTTGGCAGAGATCGGGGGAGATTTTCCTTGAGCATGGTAAGTATGCAGTTGAAATCCTAAAGGGATTTCTGATGGAGGACTGCAAACGTAAGGCTACACCCATGACCACTAATCTGAAGAAGGTGACAGCTTCTTATTCAGAGTTGTTGGATCCCACGTTGTACAAGTAGTTGATAGGTTCCTTGATGTATTGGATCAAAACCAAGCTAGATATATGTTTTGCAATGAACACCTTGAGTCAGTTCATGGTGGAACCAAGGCAGAAGCATTGGGTAGTAGAAAAACATGTGCTCAGATATTTGAGGGGCACAGTGGATTGTGGTCTAAGATATCTTGGAGATGGTGAAATGAAGATGAAAGGGCATTCAAACTTAGATTGGGCATGCAGTGCATCAGCCAGGAAGAATACCTCAGGGTGTTTCTTTAGCTTGGGATCAACAAGGATATCCTGGTTCAAGAAGAAGTAGACTTTCGTAGCATTTAGCTTAGCAAAGGCAGAGTACATGGCAGCCAGTACAAATAGTTGTGAGGCCATCCGGCCTCGTAAGTTTCTTGCAGGATTGTATGATCAAGAGTTGGATCCTACAGTCATTTACTGTGATAATCAGAGTTGTATCAAACTCTCTCAGAATTCAATGTTTCATGACAAGTCCAAGCATATAGAGATCAGATATCACTTCATATGAGACAAGGTTCAAAGGCGAGCAGTGAAGCACCAATTTATTCCCACAAGTGAGCAAGTAGCTAATATTTTAACCAAGCCCTTGGCAAAAGCGAAGTTTGAAGCATTCAAAGACAGACTTGGATTGGCGTAAAATTTTGTCCTCGCTAAGAGGGAGTGTTCATAAATATAGCTCCGATAGGAACTTCCACACAAGTTCAATGTAAACGTGCAAGAAGTAGTTCGAGATATTTTCTATCTTCGAAAAGTAATTATATTTTGCAATTCACTTGAGTAAAAACGTGAAAAGTCTTATATTTAGTTGTTGAGTCTAAAAAGTGTATTTCATGCATGCTTGACTTGGACTAGGAGTAATCTCAAAAATAGATTAGGGTTTTGATCTCAACTAAAGTATAAAGACAGGTCAAGAAAGACGGTTTAGACACAGTTGAACAATTAAGCAAGTTGAGCAACTGCGAGAGAGAGAGAGAGAGAGAGAGAGCAAATATTCAACAAAGAGGCGTTTCTCGATAGCAAGCAGTGGTCGTACATATCTGTACATTTTTGTAYGAACATGTTCATACAGTCGTGCAGACAGGTCATACTTTCTTAGCATGTCACACAAGCTTAGTTTAGGATGATTTTGATAATCGTTCAGTTGTTGGTTTGTAGCAGACTATARTGGTTTCCTTGTAAGTTTTTCAAAGGAATGAAAAGTTGATTTTGAAGGAAAAATTAYTTATGTATGTTTGAAACTATTTTATGCTTTTGCTATTTGATTTCCAGCKATTGTGTGATTGATACTATTGYCTGAATTTAATTTTTGCATGAATTAAATTCAACAATTTACTTGTTTAATTGAGATCATAAGGACATTAGTCATCTAGGGTTGGAATTTCTACAATAAAAGGGCAACACACAACCTTCTCTCTAAGAACATTTTGGAGGCCGCAYTTCACTCCTACATGCACCATCTAGCATTGTGCATGTGTTGCTACATGTGACATCCACCCCATAAACCTACGATACAACAAGGAATGCAAACTCATGTGTAGACATCTTTGCATTATTCTATCTCATGACCACCCCTCCATCCCATCCACTAGAACATATCATAGCCCCCTCCTTCGACGTAAGAAGCGTAGCTTTCTTTCCAAGAAGAGACTTGAAGCTCTATGTCACTCACCTAAATCGTTCCCATGCACCCTTACAAAAGAAATTCGATATGCCATTTGACATTGATCATCATTCCTTGTTCTCACATGCCACCTCCCATTATGACATAAATGTACAACCCCTTGTTCATATCCCCTCTTGTCACTTACTTTCCGCTGGAGATATTAGAAGAGCAATCAAGATCATGAGCACTAACAAAGTTGGAGACAAGGAAGGCCTTCAAGGGAAGTTCCTCAAACATGGTATTGGTTCTCAAGAATTTTACAATTCTAATTTTTTTAATCATGTCGTTCGTTTTTGGTTTTCCTTCTTCATGATCCCATCATATAATCCACGGCATTTTTAAATCTGGGAATACATCAAACCATACTAATTACAAAGCCATTAAAATTGTGCACTCTTTTTCCAAGCTCTATGCTATAATTCTTTACACGTGGCTACCAATCCATCTTGAGAGGAGGAACCTCATAAATAGAGAGAAGGAAAGTTTCAAACAATAGTTGGTGTTAAAAATAGGTAAAGAAGACAAGAATCTACTTTTCAAAATTTCTGTAGATAAAATCAGCATAAACACATTAAACTTATACAGATCTGAACTTCAAAATTCTAAGCATGCTGAATAGTTAGATCTGAACCAAATATTAGATCTGAACGAGTACAACAAATAGATCAAATGCTTAAACAATTTTGAGTGAGCAAAATACTCAGATCAAACTAGAAATTAACTCTGATCATAAACAGCAGATCTAAACAAATTCTGAGTGAGTAAAATACTCAGATCTAAACTAGAAATTAATTCTGATCATAAACAGCAGATATAAACAAATTCTGAGTGAGTAAAATACTCAGATCTAAAACAAAACATGTGCAAGAGATAGATCTATATCATGAAGCAATTTTATGTTGTATCTAAAGTTCTAAACTGTATAAATCAGATCTAAACAGTAGGTATGAAACTGAACATGCTCAGTAGTTAGATCTAGGCTAAATAACATTTCTGAGCAAGAACAATTTATAGATCTAAGCTAGACAATGATATCAGAAATCTAAATGTAAACAAGGCACAAGACCTGAGAGCATTAACTTACCTCTTGATAACTTTACCTCTGTAAAAGGAGAAGAGCATGGCACACCTGAGAGATAATAAGCCACTGAAGTATGCTCAGATAAGTATATGTGTCATGGATCTGCCTCAAGGATCAGATCTCTATCAAGAGAAGTATAGGACTGTTAAAACACCATAAAAACTTCACACAAGCATACTCAAAAACCCCACAAACCCTCACACATAAAGTAGACTGCCAGTAGGAGGGACGGCTGCCAATAATGAAGGTCCAGCCACCTTGCTAGAGTGCTGTGGCCTTCAAAGATATCAGATCTAGGAGACGGCAGCCTGTAATGAGGGTTTTGCTGGCCAGTAGGAGAGGGCCAGCTGGTAATAATCAGGGAGGGAAGCAATACCAACACTTTCAGCAGAGGAAGGCATCCTCAACACCCACACAGCAGCAAAATAACTCATGCAAGGACACTGTCCCACAAACTGTCACAAAGAGAGGCCGCTGGCTGTCAAAAAGGGGGCCGCTGGCTGTCACAAGGGGGGCCGGTGACTGTTACAAGGAGGCCGCAGACCAAAAGAGAGCAATCTGCCACTTTTATGAGGAGGAAGGAATGAATGAGCTAAGTGAAGGGGGAAGGGTTCTTATTTATACTTTTAGGCAAAGGTTAGGGTAAAAGAAATATAATTAAATATATTTATAATTAACATTAATTTAATATTTCTTATATTAACTCCTAAAACAAAATACAAACCCCCAAACAAAACTCAAGCTCAAAAACCAAGGGTGGTGGGTTTAGGATAGGTTTACACGTGTCCATATACTTCTCAAGGTGACCAATCAACTTTATCATCACTGCATATGGGATACATCCCTCATGTGGTCATGCCCGGCTTCAAAGAGGGTCACACACCAACAACTACCTGATTAAGGACCAGGTTGCCCCAGAACATATTTGGGGTCTTATCCACCAAGGTACAAAACCAAGGATCAACCCATGCCTTAGACATGGGTACCCTAGAACACATCCAGGGGCCCTAGACATATCTAGGGACTTAACTGCTTCGTCCCAGACCAAGAACCCCAGTCATATACTGGGGGCCCTTTCAAGGGTCTTTACTGCTTGGTCCCAGACCAAGAACCCCAGTTATCTACTGGGGGCCCTTTCAAGGGTCTTTTGCCATGGCTCTGACTGTTTGGTCCCAGACCAAGAACCCCAAGAGTGTACTGGGGGCCCTAGTCCACAACTAAGGTCTTAGGCCATCCTCCAAGGAGAATGGCTCTTGCAGCTGCTTTAAATTCAACAGTTGGGGACAACCAACAATATCTTCACTCTTCTAGCTATCACTGAGGAGGCTCGATATCACTCTTCAAAATTCTTGTGTTGCTTTGTGGACTTCACGAAGGCCTTTGACTTGTCATGAGATTCTACGAACTTGTCATTAGACAACTTTGCACTACTCATGACATCTAATTTCATTCAAAGCACCAAAGGAGTCAAGAAAGGTTGCCCTCTCTCTCTGACCCTCATTTCTAAAGGATCACATACAGAAGGACCATTGATGAGGCTTAGCCTAATGAACATGTGTGAACATGTATTTTAATTGTACTTCTCTATTTTATATTTTAGTACACTTTGTACTTTATTTTTTTCTCTTTTGGGTGACTTGGTCTAAATTAATCACTCACCCACTTTACTAGATTTTATTGGAGACTTAGTCAACTTTGATCAAACTTCCCATAATTTTGTAGTCTATATATAGTAATACAAATGGATGCACAATATCTATATAGTGCCAACAATCTCATCTCATAACTTCATAATTCTCTCTGGTGTTTTATTGTGTGCGAGTATCTTCTTACATTGTGGTATTATGCTGATATAAAAAATTGTGTCCTACATCACGTCCTCCCTTGCTCTTATTTGTTGATGATGTGATCCTCTTAGCCTCCTCTCCAAAGGGGCTCCAAAGACGGAAAGATGCCTTGTCTAGTTTTTGTGATCATAGACAACTAGCGGTTAACATTAGTAAAACTAAGGTCACATTTTTTATACGTCCAAAAGCTATTTATCTGACTACTACTTCTACTTCAAAGGGAGAGAATGAGATCATGAAACCTTACACATATTTGGGGGTATAATTTTCAAGACCTTGGTTTACCTAAAGACGCATTTCAACCCCAACTCAAAAAGCGATACAATTTACTCTCTTTGATTGAGAGGCAATGCTTTTAGCTATACTTTTAGAAGATCTTGTCCAAGATGCACCTCTTGGACACAATCATTAGACCCATGGTTCTTTATAATTCTAAGATCCAAGGACCTATCTTACTGACATTTGACCGAGCTAGGACTAAGAGTCCATGCTCTCTTGTTACATGATATGATTTGTTGTAGACAAACATTTCCTTAGACCATAATTAACAAGATTTTCACTTTGGCTAACTCAACTTTAGGGAGAGAGATATACCCAAATTTGGCCCTAGGCTCATTGAAGGCAATTGTTGCTATTAGTACTAGGTGACACTGATGTTGGTTTCCATAGGCTTCTGCATTGCTTCAGAACATTGATATCTCTATTGAGCACCTCTCCCATTTCTAGTACTCTCTAGATGCTCCTAGTAATCTCCTACCTCCCGAGAAGGGGTTGAAACAAGTGGACAAATAAGATATCTACGACAATACCTAAAGCATTTCACGCAATTGAGAGAAGGTCTTATTATCCGACCTATACCCAATGACATCGGACGCAACCTTTCAATACTTCTTGGTCAATGTCAGGTTTGTTCTCACCAGTTTTGGGTGGCATCTAACCATCACATCCTACACCTTGGGTGTATTTATGAGATGTGGCATTTACAAGAGCTTGAGTCAAAGGATCACTTTGTATTCACATGTCTGATGTATTACAAGATCGGGGGGCATTTTCATTACTTATGCCAGGAATCTCGAGGGTCCCTCACTTTTTTCTTTTGATATTTGGATCAAAGATGTCTAGTTCTCTTTATACAAGAGGTGACATTACATAAGGGCCAAATCCTGTGTGGCCCTCTTAGGATTGATCCTATTACATCATTCCTTCATGTTGTCACAGTGGTCATGTGGGGCAAGTGATGCATCATAGTTACAAACATTTTTGGCATCAAATCAATGACATTGTTGTAATGTTCCTGACTTGGATAGTCTAGGAAATGTTGCTTATGTGTGTGTAGGATCAATGGTTTACAACATATAAATGATCATACAAATAATAAATGCGACAAAGGACTGCAAAGTTTGTATTATGATATCTCTGTGGATTACAAAATGGTCGAATGCGGCTGAATAAACTGACAATACTCAACTAGATCAATAGACAAAGGATCTTAGCCGGAATACAAATAAGCAACTAAAAGATAATACCCGGAATATGGGAGCACTACGGAATCAATGGATGYGTTGGGACTATGGCAACTCTGACGGTAACTGCTAGAAATCTGGAAAGCTTGCCCTGGGAGCTATACTTCTCGAAATGGCCTGGAAACTGTCCCAAATAATGCGCCCTGCTCTAGTCCTCAGTACTGGTATCTGTCGGACCCCTCTGCTAATGAATCTGGACCCCAGATGGATACACCTGGGGGAATGCGCCCCTCTTCTTCTGACAAAATGCGTCCTAGTGATTCCACCATCGAAATCTGATGAGGAACCAGGCAAAAGATGCGCCTTGCCCTCCTCTCAAATGGGTTGGAGGGAAATCTTAGAATTCTCCCTAGATAGGATAAGTCGACTAAAAACCCTCTCAGAAGCTGCGCCCTCACTCTGGATGAATGCGCCCTTGCTGTTGAACACTGTGTAACTGTTGTTGAAGAATGATGGAAGACCTGAATGATCTTCCCAGTGACTAGGGTGTGGTGTCTTCCTCCTGAAATCCACTGAACTATCTCTCTTGAGATGCGCCTCTTCTCCTCAATGACAAGTCATAATCTGCATAATAATGAATTAGGTCGTTGACCCTTCCTTTATAGCTTTCCAAAAGCCTAAATCATGCGAAAACCCTAATTCATTGTTGACTTCCAAAACCCTAAATCACTGTTGAAACCCTAATTCACTGTTGACTTCTATTTTTAGCTCATAATGACTTAAAAGCGCTTTTAACCCTTTTTAGCTCAATGTCACTTTCCGAATATAACACTTGTGACTGGAGTGACCTCTAGTAACCCTGTTTACCCCTCTTTGGCCCTAGCTATAGTCTAACGGGGCGGTTTAGACCATTAAGCCTCCTCTCTGAAGCTCCTATTTGGAAAGGGACATTACAATTGTGCACCTCATCTCAACTACCAGTCAATGACACAAGGCCTCTGTGAAGTATAATCTTTCAGTGGGTTGCCTTGAAACATGAAACAGAAACACACATCAATTCATGGACACAAGTCGTTAGAGGCAAGGTGAAAGCCCCTCCCCACCCCTCTAGCAACAGTAGAGGGGGTAGTACAAGCTAAACTTATGGAGGAACAAACTAGATGGGCACGAGAACTGAATCTCAAAGTGAGAGGGTGCCCTCTACCTCTTCCATCCGCAGACCCCATGGTGATTTGAACCTTGTTCCTTAAGGATACTCTAAATCTTCAAGATGTGACCCTCGATCGAGCGTGGATTGGAACCGATTCCACTATCTTTCTCCGATTCAGGTCTACAGCTGAGCAACTTTGGGCTCTCAAAGCCAAGCGAAAGCTATATTCACTTCCCAGTAAGATCTTCCTCCACGAAGATCTCACTAGATCACAGGTTACGGAGCTCAAATGCTCCAAGGAGGAGGTTACAGTTGCACGCCAGACGAGGAAATCGAAAGTCGTTAGGAACCTCGGAGCAGTGATCAGAGACTCCTTTACACCTGAATGGGTACATCAGGTTGGGCCTTCCAAATGACGAGCCTGTTGGGGGAGATGGCAGGGCGCATTCATATCCATCAGTTGTTGGAACCGGAAAGGGTCTTTCTGGTCATTGTCACGTCTACTGTATGATGCTCTTGGGTCATCGGACATTTTAAGGATGGAAATTCATCTCAAAATGTAGAAACCTTGGTGAATCTTACTAGTCCTTAATATGCAAACTATAAAATGTTTGGCGATATATTTGTAAAATTATTCAAATTTCTAAGGATTTTATATAGTTTCTATAAAATGTGGGCTATTTTTAAGGTAAAATAATTTTATACTATTTTATTTGGGCAAAACATTTTTAGAAAGATGGAAATTGGTGAATCTTGTTTTGGGAAAAAGCATGGAAAATTAGCCCATGGGCAAAATTTAGCCCTTAAAATTTTCCCTACACGAGAGCCACGTTCGGCCTCTCCATGACATTACAGGATACCATCAGTTTTCAGCATGCAAACGAGAGACGAGGATTTCAGTGTGTTAGAGGCTCGGGTGGAGTTGCTCACTTCATTAGAGATTCACTCCAAAGCAGGATCTCCTCTTTGGTGGCCATGGATGAGTTTGCCAAGTTTTTCTGGGTTCGGGTTCGTGGTATTTCCCCTCTCCCAAGCAACATCTATATTGCAGTCTGTTATTTTCCTCCAGCATCTTCATCATATGCCAATCATAATGGGCCTAACAAGGACCCCTTTATTGATTTATATACCGGTATCACCCAGTACATGGCGGTTGGGGAGGTGAATCTCCTGGGTGACTTCAGCTCCCGCACCAAAGCCCTCTAGATTCCTCTCCATGATCAGTCAGATGACATGTTTTGCATACAAGATATTGATCCAAAATCAGTGGGGCTTCACCGGATGTCTGATGATGCAATAGGGCCTCTCACAACTTATGGTCGACACCTTTTACACTTGGGGGAATCTCAGGAATTGTTGATTCTAAACGGGCTCCCAGGCTTCCCAAACTCTCGCTTCTTCACATATTGGCCCCATGGAGTGTTGAGATTTGGGTACCTTTGAAAGTGGTCCCCTTGTATTTGTGAGTCTCTAAACACAAAGGGGTAAAGTTTGACCCTCATGCTTGTACTTTATATTATAATTTCACTTTGACTTATTCACTTAAGTCTAAAGTGACTTTATTCACTTAAGTCATAAAGTGACATTAATTCACTTAAGTGTGAATTAATGAACATAAAGTGAACTATGGAAACTTAAGTGAATGGATCTAATCTCATCCATTCATTTTGGAGAAAGGCTTAGATCTAACCTGGGCCCTTGGTTTTCTAGGTTAGCCTTGAGATTAGGCTAAAGGAGGCAAAGAAGGGAAAAGGAGGCTCATTGTTTACTCTTGAGATTGGAGTGAAGGAGAGGAAGAGAGGAGTGAGGGTTTGGAGAAGACTTGGGCACACTTCTTGAGAGGAGAAAGGCGCATGAGACTTGAGGAGAAGGAAGCTTGAGGAGGGCGCATCTTTGTGAGAGGCAAAGGGGTGCACTATAACAAGCAAGCATTGGGCACATCATTGTGAGAGGCATTGGGCGCATATGCTTGAAGGAGGAGGGTTTTCCTGTGAGCTTGCATATAAGCTTGAGAGGGGGCGCACTAGAGACAAGTGCGCATATAGCTTGTGAGAGGGGGCACTCCAAAGTTGGGGGTGCACCAAGGATTGAGGAGGGCGCACAAGAGAGTTGGGACGCACTCATTTATTGCAAGGGCTCATAGTTCAAATCAAGCACACAAGCAAAGGCAAGTTAGCAAGGGAAGGGTGCAAAGGCCAAGGCAAAGGGCGCACAATCCAAGGCAAAGGGCGCAAGTACTCAAAGAACTCCATTGTCTAGCTTGAGAAGAGCTTACACTTTGTATCAGGTTCCTTTGGCTCATCTTCTCTTTGTAGCATTTGCTTGAGACTCCATAATATATCTATCTCTCTTACTAGTTTTCCCCATGGGAGTTTTTTCAGGGACATGTTGACCAAAAACACGTGTTCATTTGTCATGGTTTGCTTATTACTTTCAGCTTAGTAGATGTTAAAGATCCTAGAGGAGTATTGTATGTTTTGAAGTACGTGAAGACCTAATTTGGACAGCAAAACTATCCTACATAAACCTTTCAAAAAGAAGCACCAAAAGAGCATGCAATCATAAGCTTAAGGCAGATTTTTCAGTGGGTAAAGTTCAGATTTATTGGTTGTTTTGGACAGCAAGAAAACAGTCCTAAAAACAGTGAGAAAACAGTTTCAAAGTACCTTGAACTTAGTGCCCAACAAGATGTCACATGACAGGCCTGTTGGGCAGCCTTAGGATCCTCAAATTTCTTCATGGAGGGGGAGCAAGTCTTGTGGATTACATCCTATCTAGCCATAACTTACTCCCCTTTATTCATCACTTCTATGTTTCCCCCATCCCCATCGCAGACCATGCTCTTCTCTCCTTCTCTCTCTAAGCTGACACCCCCCCTATGCCCACATCACCCCCAGGGCCCACCCTGCACTATCTTTCGCTTCAACGAGGGGGACCTGGACGCCTTTTCTAGCCATAACTTACTCGTCTTTATTTATCGCTTCTATGTTTCCCCCATCACCATCGCAAACCATACTCTTCTCTCCTTCTCTCTCTAAGCTGACAACCCCCTACCCCCACATCACCCCCCAGGGCCCACCCTACACTATCTTTCACTTCAACGAGGGGGACCTGGACACCTTTTCTACCCACCTCTGACAAATGCTCCCATCTAATACCCAGCTCTCCTTACTTGATTTTGCCTCTACCAAGTATGATTACCTCTCATCCACCATTTGGGATGCAACACTCAAATCCTACTACCACTCCACCCGATCCACTTCCACCTCCCAAAAACACAAACACTTCCCTATGAACCAATGATACGATGAAGAATGCAACGTCCTCCACCACCAACTTCGACATGCATTCACCCATGCTCACCCCTCCTACACCAACCTCAAAGCTTTGTATCGTTGTCTCCTCCGTCGCAAGAAACGCCTCTTTGTCTCTTAGTGGAGATGTTACTTATCCATTTCCCTTACTCCCCTAAAAACTTCTAGCGTACCATCCTCCCCCATTGCTCCCCCCTCCAATCCAACCTTAACCCCGGCTCCAAGTTTTCCCACATATCCACTCTATGATATTCCTGGACAGGCCCAGATTCAGGTTACATCTCCACCGTCCTCGTGCTTCTTATTTTCAGGCAGAGATATCAGAGAGGTCATTTGGGTGATGAACAGCAGCAAAGCAACATATGAGAAAGGTTTCCAGGCAAAGTTCTTTAAGCACGGTCTTCGTGCTTTGATTTTTCACTTAGTTGATCTCTTCAACCATGTGGTTTGTACAGCTTTTCCTTCGACTTGTTCGCATCACATCATTCACCCGATACACAAATTGGGCCCCAGCTCAAACCCCAACAATTACAGGACTATCATGGTGGGCCATACATTCTCGAAGCTCTATGGTACGGCTCTCCATAGGAAGCTCTCTAGTGAAATTGAGCGTAGACACCTCAAAGCTAAGGGACAAGGAGGATTCTGACCTGCTCATCAAACCATTGATCATATCTTTACCCTCCAGGCCATCATTGAGGACGCACAACATTGGTCTTCGAAAGTCTATTGTTGCTTTGTAGATTTTCGGAAGGCTTTCAACTCCATCCCAAGAGAAGCCTTGTTCCAAAGGCTCGGAGACATTGGCATCTCCCATACCTTATTGACTGCCATCATGCGCCTCTATGAGTCGGTTCTTGGTGACCTCCACACAGTTCACAGGATGTCATATTTCATCAAGAGTACCATCGGAGTTAAACAAGGTTGCCCCTTGTCCCCACATTGTTTGGGATTTATATTGATAAGCTAGAGGCCTTTCTCCCCGAGCATATCCAGGACAGTGGTGGGTGTCTCCTCCACCTGGTTCTGATTTCCATCTTGCTTTTTGCCAATGATGTGGTCCTCCTAGCCTCGTCTCCAACAGGATTACGGAGATAGTTGGATGCCCTAGCTCTCTTATGTGACCTTCAACAGCTAACAGTCTACCTAGGTAAAAGCAAGGTTATGATCTTCAACGAGACAAAGAAGTCTGTAGACCTTCACTTCTTCAGAGGGGAGGAGATCGAGATCACCAACGCCTACATGTACTTGGGAGTATGGTTTTCAAGACCCCATTTCAGTTTGTGACCAACCCTCTAGCTTCGGATTGCCAAGGGTTATGGATCTATAGCCTTTCTCGAGAGAGTGTTTTGGCCAGCATTTTCAAGACATCTAATCCAAGATGTCTCTCATTGACTCCCTTATCCAACCCATTGTTCTCTATGGCTCAGATATTTGGGAGCCTTGTTACTAGAGTTTGATTGGGCCTCAATTGAGAGAGTCCAAACCCTTCTCCTTCGACGCATCATTAGATGCAAGAAGACAGTTCCTCATCACATCATCCTAGCTCGACCCTTCCAACTTGAGACAGTGTTCGAACTGGTTTTTTTCTACATTACATCTGGGGCTTAGCCAACTCAGCAAAGGGGTGAGACCGGTACCCATACTTGGCTTACTGCTCTTCTGAGACCATTTCCCTCTCTAGCCCATTTGGCCAAGCTTGAAGTTGGTTTGCAGGGTTTTCAGATCTTTTAGGGTCCGTGGGCATTAAGATTGATCGCCTCCCTCTATTTCGGAATTCCTTGGATGCATCCGACCATCTCCTAACTACCACACAGGAGTTGAACAAGATCATCAGAGATGACATTTCTGGGTAGTTTATCCAACTCACTTAGGTTAACCTCCCTGGTGGGTTACGCCCAAAGATGGCCTTTTATGCTGAGCATTTCTTGGAGCTTAGGGATGGGTTCATTGTTCGACCACAATATACATTTTGACACTAGGTACATGTTCTTTGCATTCCTCTAGGCAGTTTAGAGTGAGCTCTCATCAACTTCGAGTAGAGACAGACCACCAGATCAACCGACCAGACAGGATATGTCAGTTATGCCAGCTACAAGAGTTCGAGATTGAGGAGCACTTCATCTTCCGGTGCCCCATTTACTATGAGATCAAGGGGTGGTTTCATTGCTTATTCAAGGGGACTCAGACCCTCACAGGTTTCTTCG
>ML776769.1:768215-805269 GCA_009831015.1 Picea engelmannii
AAAAAAAAAACCCTCAATGAAAGGGACTCCTCTAATGATAAAGTCCTAGGCAACTAACCTAAACTATGATCCATGCAGACCCATCACATTATTATCCCACGCAAGGGAGCGGAAATTCCGATTACAAAAAATACGTGTTGAAAGCCAAAATTGCCTTGTAGAACCAACAAGTCTTCAACTTGGTAGCACCATCAGGTGCATATCTCCATGGTACATGGAGATGACCCCCTAGTTGAAATAGGTGGTCAACACTATCATAACAGCATACAGAGGCAGCATAAAAGGCACATAACAGTGATGTAATAACAGCATATAGAGGCAGCATAAAAGGTGCATAACTGTGTTGTAATAACAACATTTAGAGACAGCATATCAGAGGCGCATAACAGTGAATTAGAGGCAACTTCAACAACCCATATCAGAGCTTATACATCTCAGTCTTTGAAAGCAACTCAAATACGTCTATATCAGCAAGGTCTCTTCGTTCTCTGTCGGGTCAGAGTCAACTTGGCAAGCTCTTTAAGAGTAGAGTTTTCATGGTGGATGTTTGTAAGTGATTTTACATTATTAATGCAATAAAGGAATATCGTTTGCTGGAGTTTTTCTCCCTGTACAGGGTTTCTCCAAGGTATATGTGTTGTTGATGTGCATGCTTACGTATCTACATGATTATTGTTATTCAGTTATGATTCTATATTGTTGAAATGTATTAAACTGAAATCAAAGTGTTGAAGAATTCAAAGAAATAATCCGTTTAAGAAATCAAGCTCATAATTTAACACCCTTAAGATTTGCTTTGTCCTCAAAGCAAGGGTAGTGACAAATATTGTTGTAGAAAACGTTCTGACTCCCATGATGAATCTTCTTCTGGAAGGTTTTTTCATTTGATGAGATATTCCTTAATGGTTTTGGAACGTAACACATTTTCCTTAGTGGCAAGAATACCTTCTGGTCTAAAATAATTCTCCCTTCGTCATCCAATTCAGGAATTTCTGTTTGAACTGGTTGCGCTTGCCCGAGAACCTTATTAAGACGTTATGGATGCGACTATTGTCTGCTAATTCCAATCCATAAGCTACTTTGCTAAAAAAATTGTTAATTCGAAAGGGTCCATAAAATTTTGGAGCTAATTTTTTCTTCCCTTATTGCTTAAGGGATAATTGTTTGTAGGGTTGGAGTCTCACAAACACTCAATCTGAATAGCCTTCTTCAAATTCTCTTTCTGACCTACGTTGGTCTGTTAGTTGTTTCATTCAATTACGACTTGTGGCTAGGTTTTCTTTCAATATTTTTATGATTTTATGTTCTTCCTCTAGCTAATTCTTTACTGCTTGGACCTTACTGTCAATCAATGCAAACGCCTTCCATTTGGGCAGTTCATAACCATATAAGGCTTGGAAAGGGATCATTTTTGCGGAAATGTGATATGTAGAATTATACCACCATTCAACTAAATGTAACCATTGAGACCACTTATTTTGCTTATCTGTCACGAAACACCGAAGGTAAGTTTCTAAGCATTTATTTACAATTTATGTCCGTCACTCTGTTTGTGGATGGTAGGATGAGCTCATACTAAGGGATAATCCTATTTGTTTGCAAAATTCCCTCCAAAAATTTCCTTTAAATTTTGCATCCCCATCGCTGACAATAACCTTCAGAAATCCATGCAATTTATAAATGATTTTGCAAAAGACATCTGCAATTTTCTTTGTTGAGTCAGTTTTCCTAAATGCCATGAAATGTGCATATTTGGTTAATTTGTCAACCACAACAAAATTTTTATCCTTCTCGTCAGACATGGGTAGCCCTTCAATGAAATCCATCGAGATCTCTTCCCATTTTTGGTCAGGAATATGTAGAGGATGAAAATTTGTATCCTTCCTATCAGACATGGGTAGCCCTTCAATGAAATTCATCGAGATCTCTTCGCATTTTTGGTCAGGGATATGTAGAGGATGAAGTAGTCTTGGAGTCATAAACATTTTTATTTTTATTTCTTTGACATATTTCACATTCGGCAACAAATTTTTGAATATCCTTATTCATTCCTTTCCAATAGAATGATTGTCATGCATTATAGTAGGTTTTGAAAAAGCCTCCACGTCTTGTTGCCGGGGAGATGTGCGACTCCTTTAAAACTTTCATTTTAAATTTTGACGATGGAATTAGATAGATTCTGTCCTTATACCATAAAATGCCATTTTTCCATTCACATTTTGGGTTTTGGTCCAAATTGTTGGTTATTGAATTAGATTCAAGATCTTTGGCATACTCAACTCGGATCTCATCTAACCAATCATTAATTACTATTGTTGTTGCATATACTCTTACTTCCTCATCTTTTCTTGATAGTGCATCAGCAGCTACATTGTCCTTCCCTTTTTTGTGTATTATTTCCATATCAAAGGTGGAAAGTTTTTCCATCCACTTTTGTTGTTCAGTGAACAATGTTTTTGGCCTTGGTAGGTACTGAAGACTATTGTGATCAGTACGTATCGAGAATTTGCTTCCTAAGAGATATTGTCGCCACTTGGCTAATGCATGCATAATGGCTAGCATTTACTTATTGTAAGTAGACTTTAACTCTTCCCTTTTGTTGAGCTTTCGACTTTCAGACACTATTGGATGGCCATCTTGCATTAACATTGCTCCTATTCCAATTCTGGATGCATCACACTCTATTACAAAGGGTTTTGTAAAATCTGGTGTTGCTAACACAGGTGCAGATCTCATAACCCTTTTTAATGTTTCAAAACATTCTTCTGCATTGTTATCCCATTTGACATAATTTTTCTTTAATAGGTTTGATAATGGTTTTGTCAAATGAGCGTAGTTCTTCATAAATCTTCGATAATACCATGTTAATCCAAGGAATCCTCTTATTTTTTATATGTTTTTTGGTTTTGGCCATTCCGTGATTGCTTTTGATTTTACTGGGGTCCACCTTGACTCCTTGGGATATGATATGACCAAGGTATTCTACTTCCTTTTTACCAAACGAGCACTTTGATATTTTTGCATAAAATTGATCTTTTTTTAAGAGAGAAAGTACCTGCTCTAAATGCTTCATATGTTCCTTCCAAGTCTTACTGCAAATAAGAATATCATCAAAAAAGACTAGTACGAATCTTCTTAAGTAGGGTTGAAAGAGTTGATTCATAGTGGCTTGGAAGGTAGTTGGGGCATTCGTTAACCCAAATGGCATCATTTTGAACTCATAGTGACCTTCGCGTGTTTGAAAAGCAGTTTTTGGCACATCTTCTAGTCTTACTCGAATCTGGTAGTACCCCAACCTTAAATCTAATTTTGAAAAGTATTTTGCTCCATGGAGTTTGTCCAATAACTCATCTATGAAGGGTATAGGAAATTTGTTTTTTATAGTTATTTTATTTAACCCTCGATAGTCTACACATAGTCTAAAAAATCCATCCTTTTTCTGAACCAATATTATTGGGGTTGCATGTGGGCTCCTGCTTCTTGTAATAACCCCACAATTTAATAGGTCTTGAATTAGCCTCTCTATCTATGTTTTATGGTGATGAGGATATCGGTAGGGTTTGATATTAACTGGTGCTAAATCCGGTTTAACCTCGATTATAAGCTCTATCTTTCTTTCAGGTGGTAGTTTCATAGGTAAGTCTTGGAATACCTTGTCGTATTTTTGGATTAATGCTTGAATCTCTAGGTGTTGAGACTAGACCACTTATGCTGCTAATATCTCCATCTGATTCCATTGTGCCACGTAATTTGGTGCTCCTTTTCGAATTAGTTTCTCCATTTGTCTTGAGGATATAATTTGGGTGGGAGGTGGCTGGAATTCGTATAATTTATATCTTCTTCCTTCCCATTTGAAGTTTATAAATTGTTTCTGGTGATTTGCATAATAGGTCCCTAATGTTTGTAACCATTGAATTCCTAGGATGACGTCTACTCCACCTAAGGGTATTGTGTAGAACCAAAATTCCAATTCGTAATCTTCTATTTGAATCTTGACCTTGTGACACTTTCCCACTCCATCATTTTTTTTGCCATCTACCACCATTACTCTTATATCTGCGGCTAGATATACGAATAGGTTTACTTTCTTTGCAACATTTGTATCTATAAAATTATGGGTGCTCCCTATGTCTACTAAAATGGTGACATTCTCCTTTTTTACGTGCCCCCTTAGTTTTAATGTTTGCAGTTGCGCTATTCTTGTTATTGCTACCAAAGATATATTGGGCATGGCCTCTTCCAGTTTCGTATTGGGGGCATCACCTTCCTCTTTACTTTTGTTATTTGAGTCATTGTCAAACATGTTTGATTCCTTCTCTGCTTCACAAGTATATAACTTTTTGTCTTTGCATTTATGCCCTGGCGACCATTTGTCTCCACAATTTTTGCATATGTTTTACCATCTTTTATCTGGGTTTTGTTGTCCACTTTCACTTTCCCTTAAAGGAGGTGGTATATACTTGTTAGATCTGTCTGTAGAGTATTTTTTTTTTTTTTCATTTAAGTATTTATTTGGCCTGTCTAGACTTGTAAACAACAGTTTATTGAACTTGTTTTTTTGTTCAATTAGCCTTGCTGCGTGTCTAACATCTTCAATAGTTTTAGGATACTATAGTTTAATTTCACTATGGATGTAGTCTTTTAACCCACAAATATACATCTTTAACAATTGTTCATCAATGAATCCACTTTGCCTTTGTTATCAACACCTCCCACTCATGTGTAACAATTATTCATCAATGAATCCACTTTGCCTTTGTTATCAACACCTCCCACTCGTGTGTAAAGTCGTTTATGCTTCCCTTCTGTTTAAGATGCACGAACTTGTTATATAGGTCATCATCCTCTTCGTCATGGAACCTTTTTAGTAGAGCAACTGTGAAGTTTAGCCAATAGAAGGAACGAGCGTCACATTTTCTAGACCACCATAGGTACCAGGCATAAGCTTCTCCTTCTAAACTGTTGGAGGTTGTCATTACTTTCTCTCATTCGCCTAGCGAGGAGTTTGATTCAAAAATACTGTCCATTTTGTTGATCCAGACAACAACTCCTCTATGGTCTTTGTCGTCATATTTCGATAACTCCTTTTTAAACTTCTGGTAATCTTTGTCTTGAAATTTGTGCATATTTCTTGAAAAAATTATCTTTGGTATTTCCCGGTGCACTTGATCTTCTAAATTTTGTGATTCTGAACTTTGTGGTGGTTTTCGATAAGTCAAGGGCTCTACAAATAACGCATCTATCCATTCAATTAATTGCTCAATTCTTTCGCTATGTTCATCCAGTCTTCTCATTGTTTCATTTTTATCATTATCTCGTTTACGTAGTTATTCGTCCCATCGACTTTCGGAGAGTTCCAGTAATCTTTGCCCTTGACTTCATCTCTATATTTGGTTACGTCGGCTTTTAATTCATCGTTGTTAACCATTTTTAGGGGTTAACCTTCTTTCTTGTAAAACCCACTTTATATATATATATATATATATATTAACCTTTTATTTTTATTTTTATTTTTATTTTCACTTTAACACTAAGTATATGAAGTTAGTTTGGTCAACTTCGTGATTAAAAAATCAAAAGTGATTTGGAGGGGCGTAATGTTACAAAAAGTCACCACTAAATTTTTTAAAAGAAAAAAAAAAACGATTGTGGGGAAAAAAGGTACGATGAACGGACAGGAGGACACGAGCGTACGGATCGAGGGGGGCCACGGAAAGTACGACGAACAAGAGGACGTACGACAGTGAGTTTGCTACAACAACTGGGTTTGGCGGCAGTTACAGATTGGGCGGTTGGCGAACTATACAACCAGTTGGTACGGCTAACAGCAACATGACAGCACATAACAAGACGTATGGGCGAAATTTGTACGAAACAATAAGAACGGATGTACGAACAGCAGCAATAAATTAGCAGCGGGTGTACGAATTGCAGAGTTTTAACCCACAATTAGCAAGGATTGGTCTCATATACCACTATAATAGGTATGTTGTTATTTAATTATAGACAGAATGTTTTTTATTTAAGTAATGATTGATAAATGAATAAAAGATGACGATTCAATTACCCTCGTGACGGTTTACTATAAAGCATTGACTGGTCACGAGGTGAGGAGGGATGTGCCTCGTGATGAAGAGGTACATGCCTCTTAATTATTTAATTAAATAATTATTATTATCATTATTATTAATATGTTCGTAACACTAACTAGGATGGGCAAAGGTAGGGATACTAGCCTCCAAAAGCTAGTGAGGAACAAGAACAAGTTAAATGTAAATAGCCAAATATATGTATCGAATGTGTGTTGGGATCTAATGATCCATTCCCATGCTCGTGCCCTACATTATATGTAACTTCTTGATAGAAAATCCAGATAACCTATTTATTTCCAATTTGAAATGAGATGAAAGAGGCTCACTGTGGTCACATTTAGCCAAAGAATATTGTGTCCCTTGGCCTGCTCCTCTAGGCCACTAGCTCTAAATTATCCTTTCGTGCAAATCGCTTCCTCAACATCTTCATTATCCTCAACAGTTGCTTTAGCAACAATCGTCATATACATTTTCAACTTAAGCCAATAAGAATGTCTTGATATTAAAACTCAATAAAAAGGCAAAGCATCTTACTCATCAAGATCAACATCTTCATCCCTTTTTTATCTAGAAAATTAGATGAACGAGCACTTCATCTTTTGTCGGTTAGTATTCTATCATATTTGAGAAACATGCCATTGCTCATCTATAAGAGTCACAAGAAGATTCCTTTGACTCAAAGTATCAAGTATCCACCACCTGTGAAGAGGTGGGACACCATTTACACATTTTTTTACGTGTGACCACCCAACCAACTTAATAGCCATGACGACTCAATGACTATTAAGGATTTCCTGCCAACCACTTTTTGAGAAAACGAACCCTGGTGGGGGATATAAAACTACCCACTTCACAGACCAGGTTGTCCTCTCGTGACTAATTATTCATTTATAAGAGCAAAGCAACCACGTTCCATTGTCTTTAGAATAGAGAACTAGACATTCTGAGCCTATTTCAATACAGGAAAAGACACATAATTCTTGTTGCTTCCAACAATTTACTTCTCTTATTGAAGATAAGTGAAGCTTGTACCCTAGAGAGATGTTGAATTAAAATTAATAAAGTACCAAGGACAAGTGTTTCTCATCACCTAGACGCCTAGAGGTGAGAAAGTGTCCAATGTGATCTCTAGTAATTAATTTGATGTGAAGTGAAATTAAAAGAGACTTTATGAAAAGTTAAGTGAAGTGGGTGAATGAAAAGGTATTTCATCACAGCCATCCATCTAGTCTATCCTCCACCGTCAAATTAGATGACCCTTGACCTTCCCTCATGAGGTTGAATCAGGGAAAGAGGCACCCCCATTCTTGGCATTCTTCATGAGTTTTGAGAGTGCAAGAGAGAGAGAGAGAGAGAGACGAGTTGAGAAGAGGAGTTGACCTGCTGAGATAGTGGCACGATTCCCAAGGCAACAAACTAGCACAAAAATCGAGGAGAGATTACAAAAATAGCAATTGGCCATATAGTACGGACTAAGACAGGTCATACATTGTTGGAGGGCATAGAAATCGAGGCACTCTTGCTGCATAAATTTCTGAGTGAGTAATGGCACAAAAATTGAGGCTTATAGAAGGCATAAATTTCTGAACTGAGTTGACAATCAACTAGCACGAATTTTGAGGCACCGTATAGACTCATTTGTTGGTACAGTCATACTGTGTACAGATTTTTGGGCACAGAAATTGAGGAGTTGTTCCTTCAGTGTTTTCTAGGCAATTTTTGGTTGCACAAAAGTCGAGATAAGTTGTATCAATTGTTGTTGTAATTTGTTGTCGAGAAGAAATTTCTCTGAACTCAGAAAATAATAAAAGCCTCCCCTCTCTCATTGGTTTTCCCCTTGTGGGTTTTTCCAAGATCTTGATTTTGGATGTGTTTTGGGTGTGTTTATTTCTGAGTTTTTGTTGTAGCAGACTTCATGTGTTTCTGTTCATGAACATTTAATTTTCTGCTTATCAATTTGCAACCAGAATTTGCAATGTGGGTTGGGCATTAAACTATGTGTCTCAGTGAGACTTGAAACAAGGTTGGGGTCTGAAATTTCTACATGGTATTAGAGCTTGAAGTGTGAAAAGTGCATAAATATATCAGCCACAGAATGCAGGGATTTTGTTGAGAAGAGGAGGAACTTCACCAAGCAGAGAATTGCAGGCTTGAGTTTCAGTTGAGAGGGTCAATGGCCACCGGTTTAAGGGTTGAGAACAGGTTGGATGGAGTTGTTAATTTCAGCTCATGGAAGGAGAGGATTGTGTTGCTTCTACAGGAGTGTGAGCTGTGGGATATTGTGGAGAACTCACAAACGAATCTCGTGATGGTGCCTACAGATGCTACTCTTTTAGCAGCCTACACCAAAAAGAATATAAAGGCCAAAAGAATTATCCTTGATGCCACTAAGGACCATGTGATTCCACATGTGACAGGGAAGACCAATGCCTATGAGATGTGGGAATCCTTAATGAAAATGGTATTGAGGGAGAACCTGAAGAGCATTAAAATGACCAAGACTGAAAGTGTTGCCACCTATCTTACCAAGCTTACTCAAATGAGGGATGAATTTGGTGTTGTTGGGGAGGTTTTTGCTAACAGTGAACTTGTGAGGACTGCTTTGAACCGGGTAACCAAACAATGGGTTGTCTTTGTTGAGGGCATTGTGGTAAAGGAAAATCTTCCCAAGTGGGACCATCTTTGGGATGACTTCATTCAGGAGGAAATCCAAAGAGGCTATGTGCATGGGAGTTCATCTACAAGTATTGAAGAGGAGAAAGTGGCACTTGCAACTAAAGGCAAGAACAAGTCCAAGAAGGGTTCCAAGGAAGGGAACAAGCAGATAAGTGAAGGGAAGAAAGACATGAGCAAAGTCAAGTGCTTTGCTTATCATAAGTTTAGGCACTATGTTGGACAGTGTCCTAACAAGAAGAAGAAGCAAGTTGCAGCTTCAGTTGATGTGGAGGAGTTTACCCATAGCTTTGAGAAGGAGTATTCATTGTTGGTGTCTCTTTCCTTTAGAGCATCATCTACCAGTATTTGGTACATTGATACCGGTGCCTCCCACCATATGACAGGTGTTCGTGAGTACTTCACTGATCTTACAGAGATTGGAGATCTTGAGGTGGTGCTTGGAGATGACTTAGTGGTCAAGGCAGTTGGTAGTGGGACAGTATCATTTCAGAGGGCGTCT
Organism: Picea engelmannii; assembly: GCA_009831015.1. NCBI lineage: Eukaryota > Viridiplantae > Streptophyta > Pinopsida > Pinales > Pinaceae > Picea > Picea engelmannii. The sequence continues at coordinate 777,483 of ML776769.1, forward strand.
CTACCTCCCATGTTGTTGAGGGATGTCCTATATGTTTCAGGCTTGAAGAAGAACGTGGTGTCAGTTTCCACTATTGAGGATAGGGGATATGAGGTATTGTTCCAAGATGGGCATGTGCTCTTGTATCCTAAGGGATCCAATGTCACTTCAGCCAAAGTGATTGGGATCCGGCATGAGAAATTGTACAATCTCATGTTTCAGCCTGCTAGAGCATTGATGCATAGTACCAGCAACAGTGACCTTTGTGATTTATGGCATAGGAGGATGGCCCATTTGCACCATGGGGCTCTGAGGATCTTGAGAGAGATTGTGACTAGAGTGCCAGAGTTCAGTGTAGAGCACCAGAAGGTGTGCAAGGGGTGTGCTCTTGGGAAGTACGCCAAGACTGCTTTTCCAAGTAGTGACAACAGAGTAGCAGGTATTCTTGATTTGATTCATACTGATGTAAGTGGTCCTATGTCTTCTGCCTCCTTGACTGGATTTTTGTATTATGTCACTTTCATTGATGACTTCTCTCGGAAGTCTTGGATTTTCTTCAAGAAGCCCAAAGGACAAGTCTTCTAGCGATTCCAAGAGTTCAAAGCTCTTGTGGAGAATCAAAATGGGAAGAAGATCGAAGTGTTGAGATTTGATAATGGGGGTGAGTATACCTCTAATGAGTTCAGTGACTTTTGTGCTAGGGAGGGCATTAAGAGAGAAGTGACAGTTACTTACAACCCACAGCAAAATGGGGTTGTTGAGAGGAAAAACAAGGCTATTGTTGGGGCTATGAGAGCCATTTTACATGATCAGGGCCTACCACTGTTTCTTTGGGCTGAGGCTTGCAACACTGCAGTTTATCTGCAAAATCGGAATCCACACAGAGTCTTGGGGGATAAGACTTCTAAGGAGGCTTTCCCTAGGAAGAAGCATGAGGTGGGGCACTTTAGGATGGTTGGGTGCCTTATTCGCATGTCCCTTTTGAGAAGAGGACAAAGCTAGAGCCCACAGCAAAGAAGGGCATCTTTGTTGGGTATAGCGAGACCTCAAAGGCTTTCTCCATATACATCCCCTCTTTGAGTAAGACAGTTGTGCGACGAGATGTGAGATTTTAGAAGGATAGAGCCTTCTGGAGGTCACGAGATATGGAGCAAGGGAAGCAGTCAGCTCCTCAGACACGGGTGAGTCCATCACATAGCATAGTGACATAGAGTTAAGGACCACCTGCTTCAGGGACTACCAATCCATAGGTGACAAGATCACAGGTTACTGGTCCTCAGGTTACTGGTTCACAAGGTACTGTTTCTCGGTCTGCTAGTTCACAGACGACCTCGGGATCATCTTCAGGTACACAGTCTTCAAGTGGTGGGATTGAGGAGGAGCAGTCCCCTCCACATGGTGCTACTTCTGAGAAGAGGAAGCCCAAGTGGCTTTAGGACACTTTGAAGGAAGCACAGGGTTCAGTGGGGAATCCCAGGAAAGTTGTGAGGGAGAGTAAACCTCCTAACAGGTTTTGCGATGGTAAGCAGCTTCAGAGAGTCCAAACCTTCCACTTTTGAGAAGGCAGCAGGTCTGGAAGAACGCCATGGTGGAAGAGTACAATTCCACCATGAAGAATGATGTTTGGGAGGTGGTTCTGAGACCTGAGGGGAAGTCAATGGTTACTTCCAAGTGGCTCTAGAAGATCAAGTATGTTGTTGATGGCAGCATTGAGAAGTTCAAAGCTCAGTTTGTGGCTCAGGGGTTCACAAGTAGAGAGAGTTGACTATGATGAGACCTTCGATCTGGTTGCCAAATATACCTTGATCAGGGCAGTGATCTCCATGGCAGCAGAGATGGGTTGGAAGATCCATCAGATGGGTGTGAAGACTACATTTCTAAATAGTCTTATAGAGGAGGAGGTGTACATTGAGCAGCCCCAAGGCTTTGAGGTGCATTGGAGAGATTCTCATGTGTGCAGACTGAAGAAAGCATTCTATGGGCTGAAGCAAGCTCCTAGAGCTTGGTATTCCAGGATAGATACATACTTGCAGCAGATGGGTTTAGAGAAGAGTGAGTCGGATCCCAACCTGTATTACAATGTGGTTGGAGAGGATCCTCTCATTCTTGTGTTATATGTGGATGATCTCTTCATTACAGGGGTTGAGAGACTCATCGTTGGTTGCAAGGAGAGCCTTGCTTCAGAGTTCAAGATGAAAGACATTTGTTTGATGCACTACTTCTTGGGATTGGAGGTTTGGCAGGAGCTTGGACACATCTTTCTGAGACAAGGCAGATATGTTGTTGACATTCTGAGGAGATTCAAGATGGAGGATTGTAGGCCCATGTCCACTCCTATGATAACCAACAGGAAGAAGCTTCATTATTCTGAGTCAGAGTTGGTTGATTGCACGTTGTATCGTCAATTGATTGGTTTGTTGATGTATCTGGTCAACACCAGACCACATCTTTGTTTTGTTGTCAACTCACTTAGTCAGTTTATGGTGGAGCCTCGGAGAGTACACTGGGTGGCAACAAAACATGTGCTCAGGTACCTTAAAGGTATGATGGATTATGGCCTAAACTATGAGAGAGGGGATGGAGTCAGATTGATTGGCTACACATATTCAGATTGGGCAGGGTGTGTCAATGACAAGAAGAGTACCTCAGGTTGTTGCTTTGGATTGGGCTCAGTAGTGGTGTCTTGGTTCAGTCGGAAGAAAAAGTCTGTGGCTTTGAGTTCTGCAGAGGTTGAGTATATGACAACCAGTTAGGCCAGTTGTGAGGCCATTTGGCTTCGCAAGTTGTTGGTTGGGATATTTGGTGTGCAGATATTTGATAATCTTTTGTGTAGTTGTTCATGTTATTATTCTGTTAATGGGTATTAGATAAGATGTGTTTTTCGGTAAGTCATTTAGATCTGAAATTTACAATGTTTGCATATGAGTTTATGCTATTTTGTTTTACATTGAGAGCCATTCAACACAAATCGGTCTAGAAAAGTGACTCAAAGCTGGGATTTCTTTCAACAACCTATGAAACAAAATAACAGAAACTCATATGCAGACATTGTAAATTTCAGATCCAAATGACTTGACTTAAAAGAACACACAKTTTATCCAATACCCATTAGCAAAATAATAACATGAACAGCGACACAAAAGATTATCAAAACAAATGTTTGGAAATCCCACTCCTCTGGGCAAAACCTTATTTAAATTCTTCAGTTTGAAATACATACAAAAATCCCAACTATACTTGACAAAATAGAAAGTCATACAGGCTGTACGTCTCTATACAATTCTGATTTTCTTTACTAGGCGGTCGTACAACTGTACGAAATTCTTAGTACAGCTCAGGTTCTCCTTCTCTTTGTTGCAGGTGATCACACTGTCATAGATATCAGTATATGTTTACTTCTTTTCTTCTCAACCGTACTAGTACGGCCCTCTCTTCAATCTTCTGCTAGTACGGCCCTCTCTCAGCCTCAATCCATACAACTCGTATGGCCTCCCTTCTATCTGCTACAAGTTCTGATAATTTTTCCCTAGGAGACTTCTTGGGCTCTTACTTAGCCCCTATCTCCTCTTGCTTGCCTCAACTCGACTTCTCCTTGCCCTTACTCGACCTCTATGCTCGACACTAGTCGGCCCTCTTCACTAGTTCATCTTAACCAGTCACTCGATCTCCCTTGAAGAGCCACTCACCCTCTGTTGGCTAACTTCTCTCTTGAGATATTGAGAAATGAGGCCTCCTTGGTTATTTGTAACCCTAGTCTTTTCTCTCATTCAACCCTGGCCCTTAGATCTTCTCCTCAAGATCTAGATCTGACAGTGGGGACTTAATCAAGCATTGAGACAACTTAAGTCACATCCAATGATTGTGACTTAATCTCATGTTGACTTAAGTGATCCCCACCAACATTAAGTTATCTAGACATAGGGGGGGCCCTTCCACACTACTAGACACCCCTAGTGTGGAAGTACTTGCCCGAGCTACATAATCTAACGCTCCCTCTTAGCGAGGGCGGTACTGCCACTGGAGTTGCCTCCTCCATGGTCCACATCATTGTGAGTCTCTCCCTCTGAATCTGAGAGACCCATCCTTTCTAAGTCTGGATACTCAACCTGCTCTGCTCTGTAGCTGCTACTGCCACTTGTACTGAGACCATCTGAGTATCCCCACTCCTCCAACTGAGTCCACTCCCACCACGTAGGCCTGCTGAGGATAGCCTCCTGCTCTCTTAAGTACGATCCAACTGTCCCATCACTTCCACCCCTAAAGTTGTAGATGGGTTGCTCCCACAGCCTGTACAGGCGATTCTCACTGATGCCTATCAACACAGGTGGTCCTGGTGCTTGACCTATGACCGAGCAAATATGCACACCACAACCAAAGCAGCTGACACCGTAGCCTTGATCTTCCAAGGCTAAGATTGAGAGTACACTAACTCTCATACCCGGTACATAAAGTACCCCAAGCACCCTTAGAATCCTGCCTGATTCTATCTCTAGTGACACTACCCCTTCCTCCTCTGGGAAAAACCTTATTTAAATTCTTCAGTCTAAGATACATACAGAAAACCCAACTATACTTGACAAAATATAAAGCCATACAGGTTGTGCAGCTCTGTACAGTTCTGATTTTCTTTGCTGGGTGATCGTATGGCTGTATAGAATTCTTAGAACGGCTTGGGTTCTCCTTCTCTTTGCTATAGGTGATCGCACTGTCTTAGATATCAGTATATGTTTACTTCCTTTCTTCTCAATCGTACTGGTACGGCCCTCTCTTCAGTCTTCTGCTAGTATGGCCCTCTCTCAACCTCAATCCGTACGACTCGTACGGCCTCCCTTTTATCTGCCATGGGCTCTGATAATTTTTCCCTGGGAGACTTCTTGGGCTCTTACTTAGCCCTTATCTCCTCTTGCTTGCCTTAGATCAACTTCTCCTTACCCTTACACGTTGCTCGACCCTACTCGGCCCTCTTCATTAGTTCGCTTTAACCAGTCACTTAATCTCCCTTGAAGAGACACTCACCTTCTGTTGGATGACTTCTCTCTTGAGATATTGAGAAATGAGGCCTCCTCGGTTATTTGTAACCCTTGCCTTTTCTCTCATTCAACCCTGGCCCTTAGATCTTCTCCTCAAGATCTAGATCTAACGTTGGGACTTAATCAAGCATTGACACAACTCAAGTCACATCCAATGGTTGTGACTTAATATCATGTTGACTTAAGTGATCCCCACCAACATTAAGTTGTCTAGACATAAGGGGGGCCCTTCCACACTAGACACCCCTAGTGTGTAAGTACATGCCCAAGCTACATAATCTAACACAACCAACGTCTATGGTGGTCCCCAATGGTTCTTCAAGAGGGAAAATGACTCGCTCTAATCCCCTCATTCTCAACCAAGACACTATACAAGAAATGCATTTGGGTCCTAGGTGAACACTATCATAGTCAATTCAAAGATTGGAATAATTGGGAGGAATTAAAGACAACTCATGGTTAATCCTACAGGTAAGATTGTTTTAAACAAGGTTCAAAGGTTGCTAAGATAACATTGGAGATGGAACCAATAAATAATTTTTGAAGCACAAGTTGGTCAAAGACTACAAATGGCTTTCAAATAGGCCTAGGCTTGAGAGTAAGCTTAACAAAATTTAGAGAATCGAATCTTAGGATAAGACTTGGCTTTGTCACACCTAATCAACATGGTTCATCGGATGATGGCGGTCCAACATATTGTGAGGTACACTAGTCATTGTTTCATATAAAGTGTCATATTTAATGCATTAAGCATTTAGGTGAGGATCATGGGTTGAAGTCGGATAATGAATCATAAGCTTGGAAGTTATGTTTGTTGCCCTGCTTCATCTTGGTGGCCATCATTTGTATCCTAGTCCAATGTTGTCATTCTTGGGGAACAGGGGTACTACTAGGAGGCTTTGATAGGGGTGGCGTACCGCTTTCCCCCATAGTTAACACTTTCCATCCTGGGGCCTTCCACAGTGTACTAAACTTTGGTAATGGTTGTTACATGTATGCCAAAAAGGCCCGTGGTTCATCCTACTATGAGAAGAAGGGCTAGAATGCTAAGGTTGGTGCAGTTGCTAGAAAAAATGAATAAGAAAAGGAAAGAATGTTGTAAAAGAAAGAGAAATGATGGGATAATGAATGACCAACTTAAAAATCCAAAGGTCAACTTGAGCTCTACCCCCTCATTATTAGGTGATCACCACTAGTCCTAATGCATTGAATGCATATCAATCAAAAAGACTTAATCCCAATAAGAAAGAAAAGGGGACTTGCAATGCATAAAATGAAAATCAAAAGGCAAGAAAGGGGTTTGGAATACACGAATACACACAATGTCGAGGAAAGGGTATCTCACTCCCTCTTCAAAGGCGCTCATGGAAATGGACCAAGCACGGTGCCTTGCATGTTAATGACTCCATCACCATGAAGTAACCCCAAACATTTTCATTCACCATACTTCCACTATGATGGGTTTTCTCGGGAACTATCCCTCTACCTAGGTATTGGCACACCTAATAGGGTCTTTTGATGGTCCTCCCATACCTAAACTTGCCAAATTGCATAAATTCTTGAGCTAGTGTGAAGTTTGATGAAGATACCTAATGTGAATTGCTTATTTGGTTTTTGTATTAAATGATGGCTTACTTTGTATGATTATGATAACTCTTATATCTCGTGATTGCTAGTCTTACCTCATTTTGTGGATTTGTTTGACAGTCTTTGACCATGGTGCACTTGACATGGTCCTTTGGAGGACGTTTTGATCATGACACCCAATACGTTTGGCACTACATAGAGGATGTTGCACCCTTGATACAGGACATTGCACCTCCTCATGGTTGCACATGCACCCAGCACGTTTTGATCATGACACCTAGTACGTTTGGCACTACACAGAGGATATTGCACCCTTGATATAGGACATTGCACCTCTTGATGGTTGGACATGCCTTGGGGCACCTCCCCATACCTCTTGAACCTTGGACGATGGATAGATATGCTCAGATATTGCAGATATGGTCAAATTGGCTATCAAATGGGCAAGAAGCCCCACATTTTAGATAGTGCACCCCAAAGCCACATTCGACTTTGAGTTGAGGAAGTTGCACTTGGATATGATTGGACACCTCCTAGAGAGATGATGGACCACTTTCCACCTTGGACATTGGCCCTTTCACCTTGAGCATTAAGCATATTGATGATAATGTCATGCGCTATGATGCTTTGATGATGACAGGGCCTACCTACCATTAGGGCACCCATCTTTGATGATGAGTTGGGGTCCTTTGGCAATGAGACGTGATTTTTTATGAGGAGGTGTGACCTTTCTCCTTCCCTTGCACCTTTTGATGATGATAAGTGGCCTTTGGAAGCTCTTGCACCCTTCTAGAGCATGACATCACCCTTGTTGGAGCATCTTGCTATCACACGTGTGATATTTGAGGGGATGTTTTGGTGTATTGGCATGTATTATTATTATTTAAGGCTATTTTGGGGGTCAGCCATGACCTATCCACCTTGTGTCATGGGCATTTTATGTTTTTAGGGCTTTTTGAGGGATATAGCACAAGGGTTGCCTCATATAAAGAGGCTAGCACTCCTTCCTCGTAAATCATAACTCACTACTTGTGGAGAATCACTTTTATAGCTCTCCTCTTCTTTTCTACTATGGAGTACTTATGCGCACCTTTTGGAGGATAGTCTTATGGATGTTTTTTCTTGTTTTGGTGGATGCTCATGAAACTAGGGTTTCCTCATGCATAGCGATTTGGCATAGTAAGTGTTCCATTTCAAGTTTAAGTGTTTGTTCATGGTATATTTGGTGTATGCTCTATTAGATGGTTAATAGTTGCATGTTATCTTGTATCTTTCAATGATTTTGTTAGAAACCCCAAGGAAGGATTAAGATTGTTTATCCCCTTCCTTTGCTTGTCCATCATAATTTGTTGAAGCATGCAAGATCAAGTTAGGGATTATGATATCCCCCTAACCTTACTCTTATGGGTTGAATTCTAGAGTTTATGATTGTATAAACTTAGGGTTTAACCACCTTCCATTTGACTTTCTTGTTAGACTCCTTAGAAGAGTGGGACGACACTTAGGGTTTATAATAGTATAAACTCTAGGGTTTCCTTCCTAAAATTTCATTCCTAGGCCTATGATGGTATAGTCCCAGGGTTTCATCTTCTCATGCTCCTAGCCTCCATAGAAGATTGTTGCATTGACTCCATTTGCCCAAGGATTGAAAACAACACTAGTCTCTCTATTGCAAGTGATAAAGCTTTAGCTCAAAACTCTCTCTCTCTCAATTCTTGGTGTTAGTTTAGGACCTTTTCATTTACATCTTCATTTACTAATATTATCTAGCTTTATGTTGTGCATCTTAACCTAGATTAATCACCTAGCATAGTCATCACTGCATTTTTTGCATTTTCAGCCATTAGGGCTTGTTGTACACTCAACTAACATAGTTTCGTGCACTTTGGTTCATGAGATCATTGGTGAATGGTTTACAAGTATTTCCATTGTTATTTGGCATATCTTCCTTCAATTTCTTGCTGATTTTAGAGCTGATACATTACTGTTGTTATAAACTTGTCATATTCTTAAACATCTCGCATTTCCTTGCAAGTCTTTTTCAGCTTTCATTTTTATTTTGATAGCTAGTATTTCGGGGCATTTAATTCATTTTCTTAGCTTAAATAACATCATTGAATGTCTCACTTATATCCCTCACACACACACACACAATCAACTTACCTTACCTAACTTACTTTGCCCTTAACTCAACCTAGCTAGTCAAGCAACCAATATAGGGGCGTAGACTTGCCTCTGGCTTGCTATAGGATCCCTTGAGGTTGTTGGGGAAGCCTCCCTTGTGTTGGATCTTTGTCCTTCACTAAAACGAGGGAAGTACTTACCTACGTGATAGTGTCAATTACTTCCATATGTGACACTAGTTTAGCATCTTGTGAAGGCTTTGCACAAGTGCTAGACTTTGTGATAACAGGACTCTTTATGAAACTTTAATTTTGGTGGCCCTATGTGGTCAATTTTGATTGGATAAGCTTTTTGCCTTGTGATTTTATCTAAAAAATTCATTAAAAAAATCCTCAATTGCAAGATTCATATTCATGGCAAAACATTTGCAGTAATGCAAATATGAAATGTTCATTGTTCAATTTAGAATGATAATCAGTTCACAAATTAACTAATATTCATATTCCATCTCATTTGTTGGCTCTTTTGGAGTGAGAGCTAAAGGCACTACACTTTGACATAAAATAGTAGTATTATGACTACAACCTTCTAACATATCTTCTATGTTTTTGCCTACAACACCTCAAAAGGGCAACTCATCATCACCATCATCTTGAGAACCACCCATTATCCCACACCCTAGTGAGTCAAACAAGGTACTCTGCCTATTGGTATTATAGAAGGAAACGATTTAGGTGAACACGCACCAAATCATGAACTTTTTGCAAGGTTAGGCAAGTCCTCTTCACAAAATGGATGAAGGAATACTCACTTCATTTTCACTCACAAGCTAATGAACTATTCACATGCATAGTGAAATGGAGATGGTGTCATTAATATTTAATAATATAAACTTGAATGAAGAAATGTACATAATTTTTTTAGTTGTAATGACACTAGACACAAATATATTAAGAACATCTTTATGATAAATACCTATCCAACCATGTGAGACAATGGACACCCCAAAATCGATCCAACTCTTCTCTAAATGTCATGAAGTCTCACTACAATGCTAGCCTTCTCCACTACCAAAACTAATGTCCTCGTTTTCTCAAAGCTAGAGAGTGTGCATCCTTGAGATGGATTAATGACCAAATTGTGTGTCATCTCCTTCCAATAAGAATACATGCATTAAATGTTATGTCGTTTGCAAAGAAAACCTTATGATGGATGTATCAATATTTGTACGCCCTCTTACATCCCAAAAATGGTCAAGTGGTGGAAGACCATAGCACTAAACATGTTAACTTTTGGGGTTACTCCGAAAGTGTTTACACCATGCTTGGGAGTGCTTCATGTGATGAGGAGTGACACTACCCTTGGTTGTATCTTAGTGGACATAGACGTTGAGAAAGCTTACTCTTGAATTGCTAAACCTTGACTTGATGATTATATGTGCACTTCCTTGGGAAGTTAGAGACCTATATGGCATGGTGACATTCTTCATGAGGTGCACATGGAGGGCTCAGTTGCTTACTTGGGAGGAGAACCTATTTGGAGGAGCATTGGGGCATTTAGGAGGGGGGCCATTGACCCCTAGGTAACATGGGATCACCTAATTGCTTACATGGAGGCTTGTGTTTGACTTGAGGATGCTTGGGTTGTGCTCGAGGAGGTGTGGTGGACCTAGAGGAGCACATGGCTTGGGAGGGAGCATTGGAACCTCTAGAAGAGAGCATTGGACGTTGTCTTGTGGAGCACTCACCTTGGGACCCTTCCTTGATAGAAGTGCTTACCTTGGAGCTTAACATGTGCCACCTTGGAGTTGAAGCACTTCACATTACACTTTGCACTCCTGTATAGTGCACTACGATTCTTGTGTTGATGCAAGGAAGGTGTTAGGGTTAGGGTTGGACCTAAGAAGACAAGAGAAGCTAGCATTTGGGAGAAACCATAGTACAACAACTAGAGCCCTTTTTCTTTTGGTTCTTGTGAGAGAAGAAGACTAGGGTTTTGTGGCATTAGAAATCCTAGGACTTCTTGGAGTGTTTGATGTGGAGAAGATAGTGAAAGACTAACTTGTTTTCTTTTGTACAGTTGTGTGATGGAAATGTAGATGCCAAAGTGGACTTGCCAATGTCTATGTGTGCTAGTTGTGGATATTTGGTGGTGCGACCAACTTTGATTGGGTATGACTCCTAGTGTTATCGAAACCAAACCGAAACCAATGGAATCGACTGGTCCGAATCACTAACTCGGACCAATTTGGGCCAATTTGGTACCCAACCAGCTAGTTTCGTATAGGAACCGATCGGTTCGATACCCAATCAGCCTTTAGGCACCAAACTGATCGATTTCGTACAATTATGTGTGGTACGACTAGGGACCCACGCATTTCAAATTTAAAAAAAGAACACAGACACACAAAAAATTAAGGGAGGGGTTGCCTAATACATAACCCTAGTAATTAATGGTAATATTAAAAGGATGAAAATGAAAGATAAGATGAATGTCACACATTTTTCATCCTTTTACTTAAATTTTTAACACTACCATTATTGTTTCAAGATGTTTGAGAGTGGTTCCAACCTCAATGGACTTCATATGGAGAAAGTAGAATTTTAGGTCCCATTCAAAATTCAGCAGACTTAATTGTTTTCAAGATTTCAAGATTGGCAGGATAGCAACATTTCCACTGGATTCTATCATGTATGAGGGTATGCAACTAGCATTTAATCAAGAGCACCAAGCCCTCTATTTACCTCAATTTTGGTGGCATTGATTGTTGAACTCTTTTGTCATGACCCTAGTAAAAATGTACCCTTCGCTCAAGTAAAATCACTTATTAGGAATGTTAAGCTTTTTGTATGTTATTTTAATGCTTAGAAAGTGGCACTGATGATGAGGATTCTAATATAGGCAATGATTTTGATGATATGTAGTCATTTGTTGTAGCAAGAATTTTTTGGACTCTAGAGCCATTTAGAGCCTCTTTGTTGTTGTATTTTGGTTCAAAGATGGAATGCACTCAGTGTTATTTTGGTTATATGCACCCTTACTTGCTATACATGAGAAACTTTGCATATTTGTGTATGATGATTTGGATTCATATTGATGCACATGAATATATATGGTTTTTTTCAAAATCTGAATATTTTATGTATTTTTGGTCGACCAGTTTTTCGGTCCAGTTTTTTTTCGGTTCCGGTCCAGTTCACATTTTCGGGGTCGACCAGTCCAGTTCTGATAACATTGGTTGAGATTGCCCTGGTTAGGGTTTGGAGAGCATTGGAGAGTCCTACATTGTGATAAACTTGAAGAAGTATCTTGTACCAGCTTTGGAAAAGTTGTTGGTATGTACTTGTAACTTCATCTTATGTATATATGAAGAGTTCCTTGCTGTCCAAACTTTGTATAGTTTCTAGTGCTGGTTAAGTATGCTAATTTAACATAACAGTTAGCAGATTTTGTTAAGTGATTTGGAAAACATATATAGAAGCTAAGTGGGCAGATTTATGGCTGTAATAAATCACTGTAAATGAGTAATTTTCAGATCTGTTATATGTTAGAATTTGTGCCCTAAGGGCTAGAAACATTGTTCCCTTGAAGTACAATTGTTCGGTGTTTATTTTCTTGGGCTGCCTTGTGTAATTGGTTGGACAGAAGTTAAATGTATAATGCTGTAATTTATATTTCAGACTCAGCCCTAAACGCTCGAAGTTCACAGCAAATAGACCCAGGGAACCTCAAGGTTGAGGTGAAATTTCAGAATTTAAATTGAAAGGCAATTCCCAAAATTTCCAGAATCCTTGGTAGAGATTGCTCTGGGTGGGTGGGCTGAGAGGAAGTGATATGGGAGGTGTTTTTAGTCTTTTAACTTCGTGATAATGTTTACTAAGGGCACCCTCTCTGATCCAGAAACATGGTCACATATGTTGATTTATTACCTTTTCCCAACTCCAGTTAAATGCCATCTCACACGTGCAACTCCCCCCAGTTTTGGCAATTTACAGTAAGGGCGTATCCAACCCTTTGACCATGTTGTCCCACTTGGTCCACTATATGTCTAAGTGGACTGTATTGCAGTTCACAACAAAGTTTCAAAAGCCCTTTTGGTATCCAGGCATTCTTTTAAATGAAGATCGGTTTCTCTCTGGTTGGCAGATGGTCTTCTGTTTTGTGATGTTGATGATTGGGTACTCGAGCTTTCTGCCATTAATATATTGCACAATGCAAACAGTCCAAAATCTGTATACTGTAGAGTCTGATCCAGTCCATAATCCTCAAGCAAGAATCCTAGAGAGTCCAAGATTCCCACTGTGCAAAAATCTCCGCTCAAACCTCCAAATTCCAAGAGTTCTTTCTAAGTGCAAAGTTTCTCTGTGCTCTCTCAACTTAAATTTGCCGGAACGAATGGCAGAAATAAGCTTCTTTTAGTCTTATAAAGGAAATTTGTAGGGGTGTGTGTCTCCCCCCACCCGCCAGCAATTACTTTTCATTTTTTGAGTTTTTGTCTTTGCTTTGGTGGTCGTTTCTCACAGGAACCTGCAAAATAACGGCCAGTAGAAACATTGACCTCTTCTATTAACGGTAAACAGACGCCAGAAACGCATCTGTTATGGTTTTGGTTTCGGGATGTGTTTCTGCCAGAAACGTCTCCCTCGGGTGTGGTTTCTGGTGAAACGGGTTACAACACCTAGAAGCCCACAACCAAACCAACTTGTCAGTTCAAAGTACAGCGACTTCCCAAATTATTTTATAACTGCAGTACCAGACCCTGAGTTATGCAATGAATTGTCTAGGTGCAGCATATAACCCATCGTCGGAGAAAGACGAGTATCAAATGGACTTGCCCATAACATGACAGTCTGTAAGCAATGGCCCTATTACATTTTCCCGAAAAAAAGGGCAAGTCTGGATATATAACTAACTGTAGTTAGGGTTTAAAACTTCAGAAACAAAAATATAATGCCCCGGCAAAAAACTAAACACCGCAACTACGAAGACACGATATGTTGAAAAGCACAAAGAATTTAATGGGTAGAATTAATAAATACCTGGAAAGAGGACTGAGTCTTGGGGTTTTGGCACCTTGAATCTTGAATAATTTGGTACCTCCGAAGTAGTAGTTAACACTGATGGAATGGTGCCCTGGCTCTTCAAATGTATGTCTAAAAGTTCCTGGAATGTTACACTGGCGACATTAATCTCAACTCTGGTTCAACAGCTCAGGTGACGGAGGAAAGTGAGAAATTGTCTGAGTGGAGGAAGGTGAAAAATTGTTTGTGGAGGTATTGTAAGAGTTTGTCCGAGATTTATTGTGTTTGTTGTTGATCATCAAGAAGAAAATAAGCCAGAGCGAGCTTTTGGACCAACTAGGGCTGGAACATGATAATCATTGATCTCTTGTCATATTGTAAGGAAAGGAAAATATATTTGTCGGGAAAACATAAGAACGAACGGCACAATTGGGAAACAATTTAATGGTAAAAAAGGCCTCCGTATATGATCGGCACCTATTTAGGTAAATGGATACGGTCTTGACAAGGTGCTAAGAGGAAGTTATAAGGAGGAAAACTAGGCTCCACTGTGAATGTTTAAGATCTCAAATAAGGAGGAGGTGCATAGTGTTAGCCTATACTGGTAGGTTGGAAAGCTTTATATGCTTTCCAAAATATCAAAAATAGAGTCAGAGTTATGGGATTGGAAGACTATGCAAACTCTTTTTGGGCTTTAAGTGATCTCAGTGGTTCTCTATGGTTGTGAAGTGTGGGTCAGCAGTACATCTAACTTAGAGTGGAAGCAAATTGAGAAGATTCAAAAACGCTTGATTAAAAACAAGTTTAAAATTAAAAGTTCGGTCCCTTATGATATCATGTTGAGTAAAATGGGGGTTGCTCCTATTGAAGCAATTGTTATGGTGCATCTCATAAGATATCTAAAAAAAATTGAGCAAATGGAAGACGGTCGGTGACCTAAGGTTGTCTTCAATGACTTATTGTGCAAAAGAAAGAAGATGTGGATGCGGAAAAATATTAAATGGCTTAGTAAATGGGATATTCACTTGAACAGGTGCCCTACGAACAGTAAAGAGATAAAGGCTTTTGTTATTGATAGGGTCCACAAGCGATCCTGGGATAAAGGACTGGGGAGAAAGAAAGAGTATTATATTGAAGTGTTTAACCCCACTTACAATCATCATCAAAAAGCGTACATAGGGGGCAATATATCTTGGAGAGCCAAAATGGTTATTGCCCAATTAAGAACCAATTCCCATCAACTTCGTTGTGAAACCGGGCATTGGAAAAGGCCAAAGGAAGCTTGGGAAGAAAGGGTGTGTATGTTTTGCACCTCCAAAAAAGTGGAAACAGAAAAACATTTCATTTTAGAGTGTGAAGTCTTCAAAGACAGTAGGGACAGCTATGTAAGTATCTTGACAGCTAGCTCTTGGAATAATTTATTCAATGAGGGGATAGTGGAGAAATTGGGAGAGCTCATCATCAAGCTGAACAGGAAAAGGGTTGAAATGCAGAAAATCAATGTGTGAGGCGGTATGTCCCATAGACTATTGTTAGCCTCGTGGACGTTAAAATAATTTATTCTTCTTCTTCTTGGAAAGTGTCAAACAAGATGCAACATTAGAGGTTGTTTTTGAAAAGTGTTAACTAATACAGAGTTTTTATTAGTTGTAATATTAAGTAGTTATTTAAATTTAGTAAAAAGGTTCAACATTTTAGTATCAAACCCCAGACTTCACTTTCTAAGAGTTAATGACCCAAACTTGTTTATTGTGTATGTAAATTTCATTTTTGACAATATAATTATCTGTGTTTTAATTTACCCAAAACAAAATCGATTGACACTTTTATTAGGAGACATCAACCTCTTAGTTGTATTCTTTTCCATCATATACCACAGCGTTTGTTTTAAACTAAGAAAAGTCATCATAGTGTCATGTTTAGTGTTGACTTTTCGTCACTTTGATATTTTTTTCTTTTCTACTAGCTTTATTTTATCTCTATGCAACAAGTTCGTCATTCCCTAATGTTGGTGTTGTAACACCCTGTTTCCCCCAGCTTGTAAATATAACTATAATGGCCAAGAGACTATGGAAAACTCCATATGTGTGAATGTTGATTCAATGGACCTTTGTATGAAAGGTAAATGAATGTAAATCTTGTTATTTACTATAAAATGGATAAGTGTTGCATGACTGTTGGAAGGGGAGGTGTACTTAGAAAGATCATGAATGTTATACAAAGAGATGGTGAAGGGGACCGGGAATGGTTGTGTTAACCTTCACCAAACTAGTACTTATTGGATTTAATTGCTCAGGTCCAGAACAGTCCTCTGACCCATAAATGAATTACAGTTAGGTTGGTAGGTGGGAGGACCTCCTCGAGAGTTAATGAGGGGATGGGGCATAGCACCCATCTGTAAAGGCTTCCAAACTTGACTGCGGGTTGGGAATTTGATCCACACGCAACCTTGCTGAAAGAGGCGAGAAAGGAAGGTGTGGTGGGAAAAAGGAGGCCGGGCAAGGAGTGCAGAGACGAGAGGTGAATCTCTCGGGTTCAAGGAAGAACTAAAAATAAGTTGTATGGTCATAAAAAATGGAGGGGAAAGGTTATGATACAAGTTGATAAACGAGGTCGAACCTCCTTGCTTGGTATCGTGTAAACCATTACCAAGACCCTGTGGGAGGAGGAGAGTAACCTCCGTCCCTACTGTTGTTGAGCCAACATAAAGGGTTGTGTAGCATAGCATCGTGGTCTAGCTCGGGGGTGGCCAATGGTAAATCCGTTTGGAGTGACTGAGCCTATGGTTGGGTGGAAACGGTCACCCCTTCCAGTAGTCGCTTCACATTGTCTGGTTCTGATAAGTATTTTCCCTGCTTTAGTTGTTGAACTGGAATGATAGATGATTACTTAGACTTATGCTTATGTACATTTATAAATGTTTTCTGTGTGAAATGGCTATGCCATGTACATGCTTTCATCTCCTTATAGATTTACACTTCCAACTGATAGATTGCATGCCCAACTTAACTTCGGAGGTTTCCCGGGGCACAAGTTTTTGAGATGGTTAAGATAGGAGATATTGCGTCAACCTGAAACCCTCCGTCCGAAGAGGATACCTCTCCCAAACCCATTTGTCATGCGATCGGAATGCCAGACCCAAGTCCTTAACCCTTTAATGGTAATGCTCAGGAGGAGTAGCGAAGTTGAAGCCTCGAAAAAGAGGAGGTCTCTTCATTTAGAAGACGATCGGAAGAGATCCGTTCGAAAGAACCCATATGACCGATACCCAGGAACCTTGGGCTAAGCCTGAGGGGGCCATGTTTACTTGGTCTCGTAGCTCCGGAAGTCCGGGACTTCGGAGTAAGACTGACCTTACTAGCCTTACGCGGACTGAAGGTGACCAGGAGACTCAGTCTCCCATGATATTAATCGATGATAGGTGGTCCCCCAGGTGGTTGGGTGGACCTATCTCACCAAGTAAACCGAGACCCGAAACCCCAAAGGTCGGAGTCGCGAAGGACCCAGAGTCGTAGATCTATAGGTCTACGTGACCAGATCTCAATCGTGAGATCTAAGGAATGTAGAAGATTGCCAGCAAGGTGACAAGGTACAGTGACATCATCCCCGGTGACGTGGATCCAATCTTAGCGAGCCACGTGCCACCTGGTTTATGTGCATCACCTACCCCTTAGGGCCCTTGGACCGTGACCTGCATCTCTCCGACTGAGGGCACGTGTCGCCCCTAATCCAATTACGTGTATGTCTACGAGTTCGAACTTTGATGGAATCAGATTCAAGTGAGTCAAGAACTTTCGAAACCTAAGACCCGAAGTCAATCTCAGTCGTTGGTTGTGACTAGAGTATGGACCGTCGATTCGACCTGTGTTTATCTGCGAGCTCGGACTTCGGTGGAATCGGAGTCAGGTGAGTCAAGAACACCTGAATTCTGATGTCCCGACACGCGCGAGGAACCCATTGAGTTAGACCCACATGGAAGTTTCGCTACCTCGACCAATGAACACCCGAGGAGATGGAGAGAGGTGTATCCGCCAATTATGAGTTCGGTTATGAGTATGGTAACCACAGAGGGAAAGCCCTAGACGAGTAAAAATGGGATTCGAGACCCCGAATGTAGGTCTTGAGTTTTTAAGGAGAACAAAATTTCAACGCCCCATCGTGGGTGTGTTACAGGTGCATTATAACTAATGTAGCCATATTGCAACATTCAAATTGAAATCTCTCACCTAAGAAGCCACGGGTGGTGGGTATCTATTCCACCAAAGTTACATAGAAATAACACTTTACCTCAACTGTGAACACAAGCACATGCACAAATTGCCTAAAAGGGGTAAACATGATGCTTGGAAGACTTGAACCTTGGTGGGGCATCAATAGCACCTCGCTTTCATCAACCAAGCAAGATCTCATTGTGGGCTTTATATTAAATTTATATATTCAAAACAATGTGATACATTTTTGCCTTGTGCCTATATGCATAGGCTAATGATGTTTGATTGAAGCTCAACGGTTTACTAAAGTTCTTTGAATATTGGTTTGAGCCTTTTTACCACAAGTGGAGAAGCCCTACCTCTACAATAGTGAGTTGGACACTAAAGAGACCATAAGAGACTAGTTAAAGGAGATAGGTCTCAGGCACTCTAACAACCAAGGTCCCCTTTGTTCTAACAGGTAGGGGGTTTATCGAGTAATGAAAGGTCAAAGGTCCAAAAATGGATAGTTGGCCCCAAAGGTCATGGAAATGAGGGTGTGAACCTAAGTAGAGATGTGATGGTAAAGTGTGGTGATGAACCACCTAGCATGGAAAATCTTGTGCCCCCTAATTATTAGTCATTATTTGTCGTGTAATTGATTCTTAGTATGGGGCTTAAATTTATTAAATTATATTGGATTATTGGACTTTGGTCTCATTTCTGCATGATTTATGCATGGATATTGTATTATGAAGAAGGGTTGGTTGTGTTTATGTATATTGACCTTATTTATTGACGTTTTCAAATTTTGACTACGACGCTCGCTTTATAACTATGGAGTTTGGTGTCCTCTGTGGACATGACTTGCCCCAATGGGATGGACCTAATTCAATCGATGTGCTAAAATTTTGGATGTTGATTTATAAGGGATACAGAGATCATTGCATATTTCCTTTATGCAAGATATGGTCACTTTGCATTTGCAAAAACTCTATTATATTTCTCTATGGATGTCTCTCACTCATTCAGGTTTTATGAAGACGAGCTTAACATTTCCAAGGGATGTCGACATTAGCATAAAGCCTCTTGATGTTCATGATGTTCCTCTTCCCTCTATGTCTCCATCTAAAAATTATGATTTATTTTGTGGTGCATTCAAAGGAAACCCTAAGCTAGTGGGGTTTGGAAGCATCATTCTTCATAATAAGAATAATAAGAATCATAGGACAAGGATAGGCATCAAACGATTATTTAGAACTCTTTAGGGATTTACTAATTCTAAAAATTACAAGTTCATCTGGTTGTTATCCATTACTATCTACGGAGACTCAAAGGTAGTTGTGGAAGTGATTAAAAATAGGGCTTCCCTGCACAATGCCATCCTTCCACTACTAGGAAATATGTTTTTGGTGGAGGGTTTTTTATAGGTGATTTTAGAAGTTCCTTATTTATGAAACCTTTTTTACAAAGGTTCTTACAAAGACGAGGGGTGGAGTTTTTTATAAAAAAAAAAGCATTGGTGTGTCAACTTCACATAGGTGCCTCGATGTGTTTTTATTACAACACACTAGTGCTCCAGGAATCATTTGCATTAGAGGGGCAATGACACATAAAGGGCACCTTTTGAACAATGATGCACTCAATGGCCCACATAGCACCATCAAAGGATGTTTATTTTTGAAAAATGTCACATGGTGCGCAAAGTTTTCTAAGATGCATCGTAAAGAGTGCTCCATGTGTCTTGAAGTGCCTTGGTCCCAAAGTCCATGGTTTACATTTAATACCAAACATACCTTGTATGTCACATGGTGTGCTTATTAGTGTATTACACACCATGTAATTTAAAAAAAAAAAGGGTGTTTCCCTCTTTATTGCACCTACATATCACAAGTGCACTTGGCACCTAAGAAAATGGCACATTGTTTGGCGATGTTTGTTTTGAAAATCACCTCATGTTGCAATGTATAATGCACAACATTTCAAAGGATGCACCATTTATGGTGCTTCACATTGCTTAAAGCATACTACTTCCAACCTTGTAATGTCCCCTTCCGCTTAAGCACCAGAGGCCAACCTACTAGCCTATTTGATTCACGTAGGTTAGGCCGAGCATTTAAAAAAAAGGGGAATTAATTAATGGCTTATGTCACTTGGGATAAAAAGCGCACTAAAGTGGTGATATTACGTCATTTAATTATGAAAGGTGAAATAAAGAGAAGTCACTTAAAATAATAAAGTCAAATATTTAAATAAAGTGACTTTATTAATAAAAGACAAAAATTAATAAAATACTCAACGGAGAAATATAAAAGGAGGAAAAGAGGAATTCTCCTCGTTATTGATTATTATTATCTCTTGGAATTGGAATTGAGAGCTCTCGTGGTTTTTTAGCGTTGAGAACAGAAACCCTCGACGAACATTGGATTCGATGGTGAAACTTATCCATCTTATTCAATTCATGAAGTAGATCATCCAGATCTACTAATTATGCTTCTTTGCCAGATCAATCTGGGTCACCAAAAAACGAATCTACCTCGGGACAACATCTTAACGAATGATAATTGTTTGGGGCAGCTAAGTTATTCATTCTGGGCAATTTTCTTATACGTTGGACGAGTTATTCATTGTGGGCCGAGTTTCTTCATGAGCAATTGATTAACCCTTTCTCATGGGACGAATCTCAGTGGAAAGGGGTCGAAATACTCTTGGTAAGGTGCATTACATGTTCAGGAGATCGAGTTGCATATCATTGGCTCGATTTATCTCTTTTTGGTTGAGATCTTTGTATGAGAAAGTTGAATCTTGTGGAGGAGGAGTGGAACTAGCTAGTGGCTCCAATAATTGTTATTGGGAGAACTGGTTTGGTCTATTATGGGTTGAATATAGCCATGGATAGGAATATTCTTCTTATTGGGTGTATCTATTGGTTGTTGGGTACACCATTTCAATTGTTGGTTGTTTCATTTCCTTACTGGGAGCATCTACTAGATATTGGGGGCATTTATTTACTACCTGGCTACAATTACTAAGCTGTTGAGCGTGCCATTATACTGGAGCAGAGCCATTGAAGAGAGGGGGTCGATTTTGGGTGTGGTAAGTTGCTAATAAGATCGAACAGGAGGGTTGTCATCTATAGAACACATTTCTCAATATTATTGCAGTGATAAATCATATAAGAATGTTGTGGAAAGTTTAAATGCAAACCCCTTTGATGCAATGTCCAACTGTTAAACAAAATCCAAAGAAAACCAAAAAATTGGCAAGGAACATTATAGTGGTATCAGAGCATGATCTTGGATAGTTGTGAGGATTTGGCATGATCATGAAACCACAAGCAGTTAGATGGATTATGAGGATCTACAGAATATTACTTATAGACAACAGAGATATAGAAGCAAGGATCTTGTACCAAAGGGGGAAGAAACAGAGCCTCAACCAAAAAGAGACAAAGGTAAGGAAACTATGGGGGGTGAGGATAAAGCAGCCTTTAACAACCTCATCAATGCTCTAGATGATTTTGCCAGGGGCCAAAAGGAAGTGTTGGCAACAATCAACAAGTTAGCTGACAAACCGAGGGAAAGTCAAAATAACGTGAGTAGCAATGGTGAAGGGGGGTCCAATAATGGAAACGGAATTCATGCACGCACTGCCATGCAGAGCCATTCACACTTATATAGCAAGACAAATAGACCCACCATACCTCAATTTTTGGATAGCCCAACAACAGGACAAGTAGTGTAGGTCGAACATGATGAACCATTTGGGGAGTATTTGCAAGAGTACAAGGCATCGGGAGATGATTTCCACTTGGCTATGTCCTTTGCAAAGTTTTGCAATATCAAGAGCAGGAACAGGTCGAAGGGCTTCAACAAGACATTCAACCATAATTTTGAGTTAGAACACACACTGAGGAAAGTGACTCTTATGAACTTTGATGGATCATCCAACTGCACAGTGAGGGCTTGGGTACAAAAGTTGGATACCTATTTCCAACTCAACCCAATGATGGAGACAGGTGCAATAAAATTTTCCACATTGCATCTTGATGGGGAAGCCCATCATTGGTGGCATCACAGACTGGTGACTTTGGGCCATAATAACATCACTTTGTACCTAGACTTCACACAAAGGCTCGTAGAGCACTTTGATAAGAAGGATCCAGAGATTCACTTCAAAGAGCTAGCCCAACTCAAACAGACAGGTAGCCTGGAGGCTTTTATATCAGAGTTCTAGAGGGTCGTTGTGACGATGACTGACATATCAAAGTCCAAGCTAGTCATGTTGTTCATAGAGGCCCTAGATGAGCCATTACATGGATGGGTTAAGGCCTATAAACCCACCACCTTACAGGATGTTATTAGAAGAACCAACGACTTGCAAAATGCAATGTCAAAGAGCAAGTTTCCTCCTAAACCAACCTTTCCCATAAAAGACAAAGATAAAAAACCTTTTTAGAAAGACCGGCCAAGGAAAGACAGATGAGGACACTAGGAGAGAGATGAGAAGGAAGAAGTTGTGCTTTAGTTACCAAGAACCATGGGCACTGGACCATGAGTGTTCAGGAAAGGGAAAGGCTCACTACATTGAGGTATAATATGATAGTGGGGAGGATCAAGAGGATCAAGAGCAGGTGCATGAGGAGGAGCTTCGTGCAGCAGGGGATGAGCAGTTTCAAGATGATGTCAAGGGAGGTGTTATCACCACTTCGTCAAGAGTTCCTAGGTTTCATACTTTCAGGGTGAGAGGAGTTGTGCAGGGCCACAGAGTGGGAGTTTTGATTGATGGTGGGGCGATCCACAATTTTATAGATGTTGCTTGAGAGACAAGGCGTGGCATTCCTAACAAGGAGTTTTAGGCATTTATAGTGGTAGTTGCAGGAAATCATATCATGGAGTGTACTCGATGGATTCCCAAATTGAACATAACTCTAGGGAACTATAATTTTACAGATTCCTTTTACGTGGTGAATGTGTTGGATACAAATGTGGTTATGGAAGTCCAATAGCTCTTATATTGGAAAATACTCCACAAATTACTAGACCATGGAGATGGAGTTTCAGGGACCTAATGGCAGGAGGGTAGTCTTATGAGTACCCTCCCAAAGTGGTATCGTCACAAAGGATGGAGGTTGTACTCCGGCAGGGAAACATAGAGTGGGCTGCATAGTGCTTGATCTTAGTGAAAAAAACTCCAGATCACACACCCTAGTATCCAACAAACATATAGGCATTGTTTCAGAAGCATGAGTAGGTATTCAGAGACATTCCTCCAAGTAGGCCTCTTGATCGTCGATTTGAGCATATTATTGAGATGGAGGAGGGATTTCAGGCAATCATTACTATTCCTGTTGGCATCCCAAGGTCTACAAAGATGAAATTGAGAAAACTATAAATGAGTTGGTCAAACTAGGACACATCCAACCCAGTTCTGGTCCATTTGCTTCCTCCGTAGTGATGGTGAAGAAGAAGGATGGGACCTTGCACATGTGCATAGACTACAGGGCCTTAAGAAAGAATAATATTAATAACATGTGCCCAATCCCACTGATTGACGAGTTACAGGGGGCTAAATACTTTTCAAAAATTGATCTCCATTTTGGGTATCATCAGATTCGGGTAAGGGAGCAGGACATTCCAAAAACATATTTTTGTTGCCATTACGAACATTATGAGTTTTGGTCATGTCTTTTGGGCTAACAAACGCACCTACCACTTTCTAGTCATGCATGGACCACAAGTTCAATAAGCAGTTGTGTAAATTCCTACTAGTATTTTTTGACGACATCTTGATCTATAGTAAGACCTGGAAAGAACATCTACAACACCTGGATGACGTATTGGGAATTTTAAGTGAACAATCATTATATGCAAAAATGTCTGAGTGTGAATTTGGGTTGTGGGAAATGTTATATCTAGTGCATGTGATAGGAGTAAATGGAGTGCAGGTTCACTTGGACAAAAGCAGATCTATCCTGGAGTGGCCCACACATAAGAATTTGATAGAGTTAAAAGGTTTCTTAGGCCTCTACACTTACTACAGGCGGTATGTTAAAGGATTTTCATAGTTGACAGCACCACCCACAGACCTCACGAGAAGGGGGCATTTAATTGGTCTAGGGAAGCACATGAGATATTTGAGAGACTTAAAAAGGTGATGAGTTCATTCCCATTTCTAGCATTGTCATACTTCACTCAGTCGTTTGTACTAGAGTGTGATGCATTCGAGGAAGGAATAGGAGCAATATTAATGCTGAATCATCACCCTATAGCCTTTGAGAGAAGGAAACTCAAGGAGTATGAGTGTCATTATTCTATATATGATAAGGAGATGCTGCCAATCATGTATGCCTTATCCAAATTCAGGAAATACCTGGTGGGTGGAAAATTTAAAGTTAAAACAAATCACAACAACCTAAGGTACTTCTTAGAGCAAAAGGATTTAAACGAGAGGCAATAAAAGTGGGTCATTCAAATCCAAGCATATTATTTTGAGATAGAGTATGTGAAGGGTAAAAAAAATTTTGTAGTGAATGCCCTCTCAAGCAAGCCAGCCACTCTATCTCTTACGAAGATTTCTGTAGATTGGAAGTCCCACCTTTTGGTGGAGTACTCAAAAAATAAACTTTCTTGTGAACTTCTGGATGGACAGGTATAGGATAGTAGATGATATCATGATCTATTATAAGGGCATGATCTATTTGGTTCTAGAATCTATGCTTAAGAAGAAGATCACACATGCATCACATGATTACCTTTGGCAGGCCACCAGGGGTTTCTAAAGACTTACATGAAGATTCGAGAGAGGTTCTCGTGGAAGGGCCTCAAGGATGACGTCTTGAAGCATGTGAGGGAGTGCACCACTTGTCAGCAAAACAAAGCAGAATACACCCATCTAATCAGATTACTTCAGCCATTACCCATTATGGAGCGGAAATGGGAGAGTATTTCAATGGACTTTATTACAAGGTTGTCGAAGATGCAGGGCAGAGACTGCATATATGTGGTGGTGGACAGGTTAACCAAATTTGATCATTTATTTGTTATTCCGTCGGATTATACAACATCGCAAGTAGCAGAATTATTCTTTCGGGAGGTACTTAGACTGCATGGGTTACCTAAGACCATCGTCAATGACTATGGCAACATATTCATTGGTGCCTTTTGGCAAGAGCTCTTCCCGATGGTTAGCACTGATTTGACCCCTAGCACAAGTTACCACCCCCATACTCATGGGAAAACAAAAATAATAAACAAATGGCTTAAGAGATATTTGAGGAATTATGTAGCAGGAAA
Source organism: Picea engelmannii (assembly GCA_009831015.1). Taxonomy (NCBI): domain Eukaryota; kingdom Viridiplantae; phylum Streptophyta; class Pinopsida; order Pinales; family Pinaceae; genus Picea; species Picea engelmannii. The sequence goes on from ML776769.1 coordinate 802,709, forward strand.
GCAGAGGACCTGGATCAAATGGCTACATCTAGGAGAGTTTTGTTACAATACTACCTTCCACATGTCTATCAGTATGACCCCTTTCAGAGCACTATATAGCTACGATGCTCCGACATTTGATGATTTGGTATTTGGAGATAGTAGAGCACCCTGGGCTAAGGATTGGATTCGGGAAAGCCAAAACATTTTAAAATCTTTCAAGGAAAACTAACAAACATCTCAAAATCAACAAAAAGTATATGCAGATAGGCGCACAGTTGAACGTAGCTTTGAAGTGGGTGACTTGGTGTATTTTAGGTTACAACCTTTCAAGCAATCTTCCCTTAAGAAGAAAGGAGGAGAGAAACTGAAGCCCCGCTTCTATGGACCTTATAGGATTACCACGAGAGTCGTAGAAGTGGCCTATGAACTTGAGCTTCCTGAAGGGAGTAAAATTTATAATGTATTCCACGTTTCTTGCCCTAAAACAGTGGTGGGTCAACATGTTACAACATCTTCTGAGTTACCCTCACTCGACGAGGAGGGACAATTGATATTTATTACAGAAGAGATCCTACAGGTTCCGAAAAGGAAGCTGAGAAAAAGGGTCATTTAGGAGTACCTCGTCAGGTGGAAGGAACTACTAGTGGAGGAAGCCACATGGGAAGGGGAACATGTACTTCAACATCCAGGCTTACGAATGTTTTAGGACAAGCAATTTCAAGCGGGGAGAACTCTAATGTCCGCTTCCGCTTAAGCACCAGAGGCCAAATTGCTAGCCTATTTGATTCCCGTAGGTTAGGCCGAGCATTAAAAAGAGGGGGAATTAATTAATGGCTTATGTCACTTGGGACAAAAAGCACATTAAAGTGATGATATTGAGTCATTTAATTACGAAAGGTGAAATAAGGAGAAGTCACTTAAAATAATAAAGTCAAATATTTAAATAAAGTGACTTTATTAACAAAAGATGAAAGTTAATAAAATACTCAACGGATAAATATAAAAGGAGGAAAAGAGGAATTCTCCTCATTAATGATTATTATTATCTCTTGGAATTGGAATTGAGAGCTCTCGTAGCTTTTTGTCGTTGAGGACATAAACCCTCGACGAACATTGGATTCGATGGTGAAACTTATCCATCTTATTCAATTCATGGAGTAGATCATCAAGATCTACTAATTATGCTTCTCTGCTAGATCAACTTGGGTCACTAGAGGATGAATCTACCTCGGGACAACATCTTGACGAATGATAATTTTTTGGGGTGGCTGAGTAATTCATTTTGGATGATTTTCTTATATGTTGGATGAGTTATTCATTGTGGGTCGAGTTTCTTCATTAGTAGTTGATTAACCCTTTCTTGTGGGACGAATTTCAATTGATCCAAAAATGAAGGTATTATTGATAAATTGCAAGTTTAGTTTATTGTACTTTATGCATCAGATCGATAAGAATGTGAAATACATAAACTCATTAACTTGTTGCGGAATATCAAATGTGACTTTTACTTGACGCTCATTAATGATTAAAGAGATCAACCATTAATAACCATGCTGCAAATTAAAAGAAGAGAACAACAAAACATAGAGAGAAATAGAGACAAGAACTTGTTAACGGAGTTCACCAATCGTTGGCTACGTCTTCGGGCCCGCTTCCAAGTGGAGGACCTCTTTATTGCTCTTCAAATGCTCAAGTTCTCTTACGTTGGCTCTTTGTTGTTACAATACATGCTTCAAATCTGTTGTGCAAGGCCCTCTTGTTCAAATTCATACATGCTTCATCAAAATCCTCTCAAAAACATGGCAAAAATGCCTCTCAAAACATGAGAAAAGGCCAAAATTACAAGTTGTTCCTCCAAAACCCTGCATTAAAAAGTCTTCTTCAAGCTTCAAAAAGCCTATTTTTTTATAGTTTTCAGGCTCAGATGAGGAAACCCAACTTCCCCTGAAGATCTGGCTTCTTTCTGAGATCAAATCCCCCTCCAAATGGCCAAGATATCCTAAAAAACCAATTCTAACCCAAAAATCAGGCAAAATCATTAAAAAATACACAAACATGGTTAAAACCCCATTTTTAAACTTTATTATATGGTTAAGCCCATTTAAGATAGGCGCGCGCCCCCTATAATTGGTCACATGATCTCCATATGGCCAAGCGTCAGCCCTTTGGGCAACACACTGGCTTGTTATAGGCTCCAACGCCACTTTTAAATTCTTTTTTAAAAGTTAATTTTGACATGTAAATTTTGAATTAATATAATAATGTTCATATTAACTATATCACTCATTTATTAATAATTTTATATTTTGTAGGTGATTTTAAATGATTTCATATGCATGATATTATAGAAACATTTATATAATAAATTTTGATTTGCTCATACTTTTATAATTAAAATGGATCCATTTGATATTAAAAAGATCCAAAAACTCATTGTAAATCTTTAGTTGCTATAAACATGTATGTATTGCTATAACCTGCACATACTTGTTCTAAAACCAAAACCACTATCCCTAATTCATTTTTTTAATTAAATTGTAACTTATCATTTTTATTTTTATTTCTGTTATTAATTTTTA
>ML776769.1:805319-832039 GCA_009831015.1 Picea engelmannii
CCCCCCCCCCAAAAAAAAAACTAATGGGTAAAACATACCCAATGCCTCCTACCATTTCACTCCACTCTAGAACATAAAAAGGCAATCGATAAAACATTATGACACTGAATTCTAATTTTTTAATAAATCATATTTGTGAACTTCCAATTCAAACTTTTTTTCCAGGAAAAAATGATCTCGAATTTATATTGCGTATAAATTCATTTACAATGTAGAAATCAACAGACAGTGAGCAAAGGTGACCGGTCAAACAGAAACAGAGTCTCCCAGCTAACAACAATAAGTGTGAGATAGAACAGCCAACAACAATCTCAGTCACTAATTAGGTGTTAGAAACATCAGTAACAATCGGCAGGCAGCAAGACAATGTAATCAGTCCATTGAGTCGCCTGTATGGCCCGGTCAAATGGCGCTGATGCATCCAAGAAAACAATGTAACAGACCCTGCAAATTGGACAGAAAGCCCCGATCAAAAAATGCAGAGAAGAGTCGATGGGCTGTCTATTCCATTTTCACAGTGGTAAATGGCGAGTCGCCCAGGCACCTCCTTCAATGCTCTTTTAGAAAGAGCATCAGCTTCACCATTGTGTGCTCTGGGAAAATGCAGAAACTTGACGTCGGCAAATGACTTGGTCAATTCCAGTGTATTGTGTTTCCAGTTTTCTATGTGGACAGAGCGGAGATTGGATTTTTTGTTGATCCAATCGATGACTACGCGTGAATCTCCCAGAACAAGAAGATTTGTAATAGACCACGAGGATGCAAGAAAAAGTGTAGTCCAGAGCCCCAAGAGCTCAGCCTTCGTGTTCGTGCCCAATCCATCACTAAAATACCACTTGGTGACCCTTGAATGATGCGATTTAAAAATACCTCCTGCACCACAACAGCTAGACTGCGCTGCGCCATCAAAGCAGGCAAGAGTATAACCCGCAGGCAAATTATAGTCGACAGCTTTGTGGATGTGGAAAATTGGCGCAACTTGTTTCCAGTGGAAAGTAGATAGAACTCTGTAAACGACTTTCAACAAGTTTGGGGGGTGGTCTTCAAAAGTCACTCTGTTACGCTCAAGCCATAACTGCCAGGAGATGTGTGCAGCCAAGCAAACAGGATGGGTTTTGTGAGTGTTCCAGAATTGTAAACACTCAGAGAAAGTATCCTTGTTCCAGGTGTAAGGGAGAGAGTAATGAAGGAGGAGGCGTGACCAGACCTCCTTTGCAAAATTGCAGTGAATCAACAGGTGCTGGACATCTTCGATTGAACTGCGGCAGAGAAGACAAATCCCCGGCCCCTCCCATCCACGCCGACGGAGCATTTCCCAAGTGAGAATATTACCTTTTCCCGCGAGCTAGAGAAAAATCTTGAGTTTGAGCGGAATGGTCCAATGCCAAAGCTGGGAAAACCATGAGGGATCAGTGCAGGCCTGTAAACTCTGTGTAAGAAGTGCCACATATAAATTTTTAACCGTGAGGGTGCCCGTGGCATCCCCACCGGCCCACAACAGTAAGTCTGGATTGTCCGTGAGGGATATGCCAGCACATTTGACAGCCGTTGTAAATCGATTCCACTCTGCCTCCCACAGTCCACCAAGGGCCAGGTCATGACTGTCTATCCAGTGATCAGGCAAGCCGTGGGCACCGGACAATCTGGCCTATGCGAGCGTCAAAACGTTAAGGGAACGTAGGTGTGAGCACAGTGAAGGGGAGAGGAGAGAGCTCTCTTCCAGCCCGAGGATCTTATCCTTTCCAATTTGGATCTGCTTTCCCGAGCCAGGCTTCCATCGAAGCCAGTGAAGAATGACAGGGGAGGAGGTGACCAGACCTCTCCAGATGGGAGATGCTCTCTTGAGCTGAAATGAAGAATTTCTGATCCAGGTGCTGAAAGACTGATATCCCAGGTATTTGTCAGCTATAATACTATGCCAGATACTCTCTTGTGTAACCGCTCTCCAAAATGAGCTGGCCAATAGAGCAGTGTTAAAAATTGAGAGATTTTTTAAGCCCCAGCCCCCACTACTTCGTGGCTTGCAGAGAGTATCCCAACTCAAACTAATTCAAACTTTCCATCATACCAGGCACCCAATGACATGAGAAATATACAGTTGATGATGTGTTAATTTTAGAGGAGGATATATTCCTTTTGTGAGATGAAGTATTATTTGAATTCCGTATAGATCAAATTTTACTTGAAACAAATTAAAATGAAAAACATGTGGCTAAAATATATACTTGTCGTACAATATCAAGTAAACATTTATTTACCTTGCTTGGGATGAACCGTCTGCATTAATTTCATAGTTTAAAGGACAACAATACCACTACAAATCATAACAGGTTAACAATGACCATACTATTGGCAATTATTTACTGCGTTTATACTTCTGTTTACATGGGCCATACCATTGTTTAATTAATCAAGATTTTGATTCTATTTTTTAAACACTAATGGGCATATAGAGCTGCAAATTATTTTCTGTCGTATTGACCATGCAAACAGTAATGGGCATATAGGTCTGCAGATAATTTATTTTCGTATTAACCACACAAATAATAATGGGAATATAGGGCTCCATATAGCATTAATGGGCATATAGGGTTGCAGATAATTTCTTGTCAGTAAAGCCCTTATAGGGCTGCAGATAATTTCTTGTCATATTAACTGTCAAAAGTACTCAGAGTGTAATATGCATTAATGAAGAATGGTCAAAAGTACATAGAGCAGAGCCATTGAAGAGAGGGGGTCAATTTTGGGTATAGTAAGCTGCTAATAAGGTCGAACATGAGGGTTGTCATCTGCAAAACACATTTCTCAGTATTATTGCAGTGATAACAACAAAAAATAAAAGTCCAGGTTTGTCATTAAGTATTATTTTATTGTTGCTTGAAGTTTCATATTGTATTCCTTGATGTCATGACCATTTAATATAATAAAAACTGAGAACTTGATTATGGAAAATTGTTGTAAATATTCATGTTGAGTTGATATCATATAAGAATGTTGTGGTAAGTTTAAATGCAAATCCCTTTAATGTAATGTTCAACTGTTAAACAAAATCCAAAGAAAACCAAAAAATTGGCAAGGAACATTTCAAATCTCCATGGTTTGCATTTAGTATCATATGCATGTTGTTGTGTCCTACAATGCGCTTGTGCCTCATGAGCACCTTACAATAGTGTAAACAACATGTCATTGTTTTATAGGTACACTATGGGTGGTGTGTCAAAAAGTCTTGAATGCACCTTTTTTAAGTCAACACAAGAGGTTATATTTGATCAATGTATCTAAAGAAATAAGATGCATTAATGCATCGAGAGGGGAGGCACATCGATGCATCAAGTTGGGAGGCACACTGCCTTATGATTAAAAGTTAAAATAGTTATTTCTACCATTACATTTCACTCTCGATGCTCAATTTCTTCATTGTATCACCAATGCACCTTCACACATTGAGTTCACCATGCTACCCTACAAGTGATTTACTATACTTCCATCATTGTTATATATCATTATTTGAGGAAGTAGGGTATTTAAATCCCCCCTCAAAAACCCTAATCTTCATTTTATTCCACATTTGAGGCCACGAACCTCAAGTGCAAGCAACATACTAGGTAACCCTTTAATTTATTTTTTAAACATTTTTACTTGAGTTGTTTTCCTTTTTATATGTAGATTTTTTCTTTTCAAAACTTGTGCAGTGCTCTAAGGTTTATTGTTGGTGCACTGCACTTTGGTGTGTGCTTGTGTTGTTCAATGCTTTGGTGTTCTAGTGCACCAATGTTGAATTAGCATACCCTTGTGGTGCACCATTGGTATTTGAATGCAATGTACTTCTAACGACAACCATTTTTTCTTTTCTTAGTATAAATGTGCATGGAATGTCAAAATTGATCATTGACATGGCAACACCATTGAAACATCTCTACATGTGAACAATGCATATTTTTATTAGCAAAACAACACAACTGCAACAAGGACAAATAGTGTGCTCATTTGGTTGTTGTGCACCATATCAATGCTCTATATCAAGAGTAGTGCACCAATGTGCATGTAAATACAGTAGAGCACTAAAGCATCGATATAATGTTAGAGCATCAACACCCTTGTATAATAAGAGAGCATCAATGCGCGAAGAGTATGACAAAGCATCGATGCTCCAATTCAATAACAAACCACTAACGATATTTTGGTAAATTAATAATTATATTTTTACAAATAACTTATACTACTTTATTAATTTAATAATTCAATGATTTTAATTTAATAAGATTGTTTTTATCAATGAGCTTGTAAAGTTCCACTACAACATGGAGAGGAATTGGGGTTCATGTGACAAGGCCTAAGAGAACATCCCACATCTTCTATATCGAGACACACATTTTTTTATTCACAATGTTGGCCTCCTTAAATATGTTGAGGATGCAATATTGTTGAAATTGAAGAACAAATTCATAGGACACTTGATTCTCTAGTAGGATCAAGGACACTGTGCAGGGTTGGGGTTAACCCATTAGAAGATCACATATATTTCATCACCAAGTTATCCATGAGAGGTAGGATGCTCCCAATTTCCCTAATCTTCCTAATGACATACATCCTTTGACAGTGCAATATTACTTGAACACCTACTCTATTAAGGAGGTAGATGCATCAAGGACATATATGATTGTTGGGGAACAACTATATATCGTTGCTTTTGAGCTTGAGGATGTTAGAGCAACCAATATTGTCTTTAGTGCATTATTGACTCACCGCATTGATGAGAATTGGATATAATACATGCTTTTTCATTGTGTTGATAAAAAAATAAAGCATCACACTCTTTATATGTAGGTTGCAATACCTTTCAGACATTTTTGTCATGTTGTAAACCTAACATATTATTATAGCTCTACTGGGAGTGAGGGATTCCTTTATGCATATGTGTTGTGTTGCATGTTTTTTTGAAAAGTTTCCCAGCAGTCACCCCGAGGTTGCCATGTTCCCTCCCTTGCCATCCAACATTACTCATATGGTGAGATGTGTGATCTTGATGCCCAACGTGTGTGATTGAATACAACCATGCCAATTGTACCTTAGGCCATGATTGATATTTTTGTGCATACTATTGAGCTAAAGTTGGAGATGGTACCATATCCATATGTCGACAAATTTTTGTGAGAATTGCTAACATCCTCGCATTTGGCATACATGTCTACAAATGCATTATTTTTTGTTTGTTTGCTAGTTTGTCCGTGACCTGTGGGATTAGCCTGTGGCTTGAGAAACCGCGACTCAGGGGCATCTAAGCCGTCAAAATCACCCGGGGATCGCACCCGTCCCGAGCCACACCAACCCTTAGCATGGCTGGATTTTTTGTCCTCGCAGGTTTCGAACAAGTGACTTTAACATCACGGAGTGCCTTAACAACACACTCCATCACCGACTGTCCTACACCTCAGGGACGTCTACAAATGCATTATTGGTCATGTCAACATCATGTTTAAATGGACTTCTAATTGCATAGCTATGGATTTTCTTACCTTGTTCTAAGGCCAATAAATGTGCACATGTAGGCAAAACACTAACCATAGTGCTTGACTTTGGTTTTATGCATGCGACTTGCATTTCATAAAAGAAAGTCAAGGATTCATGGGGGAGGCCAATTTGTGAATAACCAACAATGATAACATTCAATGACTATGAATTTTGTTCAAATATAGTGTAAAAAATTTCGATTATGGTGTTGGATCCTTGCATTTGGTTCCTAGCAAGGTTCATGCCATTGACATGTTGAGGAAACTCTCTAAGTCACCGTGGTATAAGTACTTGCTACATTTAATTCCCAATAAGGGGTTTTGTCGTATACTTGTGCCATTTCATGGTAATGTTAAAATTTCAATGATTCATGGCTACAACATCCATAAGAATTCTCTCTATTGTATCATTATTGGTCTCAATCCATGTGGTGGAGTCGATTATTATGCATTTGATTAGTTGTTTATGGATAATCTTACAGGGCCTCGTATGAGTACTTTTTTAGCCTTGATGGCCAAAATAATGGAACTATAAATTTAGCTTCATGTCATAGGGGGGTCATTTGGTGTAGACATACATTGATGATTAGATGAGTATTGGGTTTTACCCCTATGCCCTTTAGGGTTCACTTCTTGTTTTTTCCTTTATTTTGTTCGAACTACTTTAAGAAAAATGCTCTGAGTGATGGATTAGGTGTCAAGTTTGCGGGGTAATTATTATTCACATTCTCCTAAACACACACCCAATCTTATCCCTTTGGAACTTATGCACTTTAGGTGAGTCATATCATAACAAACGGATGACAAGCCAATGAAAGGAAAAATGCTAATGCTTCAAACTACTTCATTGAAAAATGTCCATTCTTCACGGGGGTGTTTTATAGTATTCTTTGTCTGATCTAAGTGAGGAGAAAATGGTCAAGGATGTAAAGGGGAGGTTCACCAAATGGTACAGTGATGAGATCACATGGGTGTGAAACAACATGTATATATACAAGTTCATATGTTTATAAAACATTATATTACTATACGAAACATTTGATTTTCAAAACGATGCCTAACTATAAGGTATTTATATTTATGCAAGTACATGCACATCACAAACCTCTACATCCCTGTGTCGTTCCTCCATAATAGAATTTTATTGTTTGCATTCTTGATCGTGATCATGATCATAAACAACCATTTATGTTGTCATGTGCTACATATTGTTCCTTTATTAGTGACATTGAGATGATATTGACTTTATATTTTAACATTATTCATATACTTGATCAAGTACTTATATATTACGTATGATACTTTACGATGTTTGTATAACACACACTTATTTTTGTATATTCCACCTTATGTTTAATGTTTGTTTTTCACTTTACAATAATATTTTTTGTTATGTCCATATAAGTAATTAATGGTTTTGTTTTATAAGTGAAATATTTTCATTCATTACCTATACAGCTAGGTTTTGAGCTTAGGATCAAGACCAAAGATCAAGCCCAAGACATTAGCTTAGGATCAGGATCAGACATATGATTAAGAACTTACCTGCTTAAGTAGAGCCCAATACTAGGGACTCAGCGTAGGATTGAGATATGACCTACGATTAGGACCAAGATCTTCCCTAACTCAAGACTGGGAACGCTTTTTTTTTTTTAATAAAAACTTCGACCTGTATCTCCTAATCAATTTTCAACATGAATTTCGACCTCATTAATAACGTTTGCATGATAAATTTCAGCTACCAAATCATTTGTGCATTCTTAACAGATATTTGGACCCAAAACAATGCTTTTATGAGTAGTTATATTGCAATGGGTTTTTTGACATATATTTCCTTACTTTTTTTTCCTTGAATACTTTCAACCTTAATATTGATATAATTTTTGACACATATTGAAAACATGGGTTGAAAGTCAAGTCGCAAAAATGATTGAAATTTTGGTCAAAAATAAATGTTAAAAGGAATTTCATAAGTAATTTTGACATGTATTTGACACATAAAAATAGTACTTTTTTCGACCACATTGAGTCAAAAATAAGTTTGAAAATAAGACTTATGGTTGTAATGTTGCAGGTCTAAAATCTACACTTTACTATTATTGAGCCTTCAAATGAGAGAGATAAATATAATTATAACAATGATAGTCCATCGGGTTGTATTATGGTGGTTGAGACAAGGCATCACCATGTTAATGTCCCGAGTTCAACCACAACAAGCATAGAGCCTTGGATTATAAGTGTTGTGTTGGTTTTGTCACTTGGGTGAGCAAAAACACAACACTTGCATGCTTAGTTAAGTCAGCTAAACAAGACAGAAGTTTGTGAGTTGATAAGATAAACCAAATACACATGAAAATAAAGAAATACAACTAAAAACAACTAATAAATTAATGTTAGAGAAGCTTGAGAAACTAGAACCATGAAAATAAAAAAATGACCAACATATAGCTACCAATGGATCAATAGATTGATAGGCTAAACACCGTAGAGAAAGGTAGGTACTTATGAGTCCCCTCTTCCTCCTTGGGAGGGCTCTTGAGTTCCCTAATTGAGAGCTCTTCTCTTCATACAATAGAGGAAATGAGAATGGTGAAGAAAACACAATGCCTATTCCCTCAAGAGGTGAGTGGAATGGCCTATTGCAATGGTGCTTGAATGCTTCAAAGAGAAAAGAGGATTCTCAAAGAAGAATTCTTGCAACATAACAATACCTTGAAGTTCTTGTTTTCTTAACACACCCATGGCACATATTTATAGCATCCATTCATGGCAAGATATAGTTGGTTCATAGTGTGAACAAGGGGTCTTTTAGGGCACTTCCTAGTCCTTGACCAACCTCTAAGCTAGATTTCGCTCAAATATGAGTGTCAAATCATGTTGGGGGTCGGACTAGAAGTGGTTGAGGGGTCGACAAGATCCATAAATGCATCATTCATAGAAGTGTGTGTCTTTTGTCGTAGACAGTCACGCATTTGCGCACAGTGTGCACAGAGGGTTGTGTTAGCATGCACATTATGTGCATGTCTCCTTTGGTGAATTTGCGCACTTTGATTTTTGACCCAAGTATATAGTTTTTTGCCTTTTGGATGGATTTTGGTGTTGTAGGTGGACTAATTGTTGTTGGCATTGATGTTTTTCTTCAACCATTGTGTGCAATGTTGTAGACGATTTTTCAGTGATAACATATGCCCCCTAATGTGTGAGGTTAGGAGCATACGTATAGCCGAAATACATCAATGTTTCTTTTGCTAAGAGTGCCATTGTAAGGAAGAGTAAAGAGAGGAACTACAAGAGCGATACACCAGAGGGAGAGGGAAAACTGTGGGACCCAAACCTTTCTCGAGGGAGAAAAAATAAAATATGTGTACAAACGAGGCGGGCATGTCCCATGCTCGTGTCATGGAATCAAAATGTAGGACTGTAACTGATGATGAATGCTGATGTAGATAACTGCAACGCCCTCGGGGGCAGTTGATAATGGCAGATGACAGTTCTGAATCGTTAACGGGCTCTGAAGGGAGTCAAGGACGACTGTAAGAATCGTCGATGACTCGTAGTCATTGATGGCCTAACAAATTCAGAGGTCTTCGGCTGGTATGAAACGATTGCAATGGTCGCATAGTAAGACCCCCTTTAACATGAGAGTTTTCTAAAGAGAAATGTTATGGGGGTCAACGGAATCAGAAAGCAATGATTAATCTCTTTGTGTCATCTGAGACTCCTCATTAAAAAGGTAATGAGAGTCAAGATATTGTCGCCCTTCTGGAAACTGTTTTGATGTCGACATGAAGGGAGACGTGACGCCAAGAAGCTAAGGGATTCTTGAAATCCACTGAGTAATAGATGATATCAGGTACTGATGGGTAACATGAACGGAGTCAAGATGTTGTGGGACTCAAGACTGCCCTCGGTTGGGGAATTTTGAAGGATAATTGACAACAACCGTAAAACTGGATCTAGTGTTCGAGGGACAACTAGATATGGGGTTAAACCGTGCCAGAGGCTAACATGAATTTGGGATACTCAGGCTTCGTTAACAATGTTAATATGAAAAAAATAGGAGTGGATGCCCCAACCAAGGGCGACATGGGTTGCTTTGCCAGGTAAAAGAAGGCCATCGAGGACGATGACTAAAAAAGCTATGTATATGTTGAAAACAAGGGATTTATACAATTACCAAAGAAATAAAGAATAATTGGGGTTCAGTATACAGATACAGAAATGGGTACCCCAGTGAAAGATGGCTTGGCCTGTTTAGGGCACAAGTTTGTGAAAGATAACTGTTGGAGGGTGGGGGTCCCGTGGGTGGGTTTCTGTATTAGGTAAGTGGATGGAAGATAATTTGCAGATGGGCAAATTGATGATGGATGAGATGGAGGGATAATGAAACCGAGGGGGTGCAGTCAATAGAACAAAGTGTAGGATAATATGACCTGGGAGTCCATTGGGAAGGTTAGCAATGTGATGAGAAGAAGTATGGGGTTCATTCTTGGAAGTGAAAAATACTATTGGGACTCCCAATCCTAGTGGGTGAAATCAACATGAGTGTAAAGTTGCTGAGGGGAACTATGAATGGGACAACTCATGTGGGGGAGAGTGCTACCGGTTGACAATACCCAAATGCGACAAAGGTAAATATACTGTAGTGTCGGATGTATGGACCCTAAAGGTAAATGCCAGAGGGTGTGACTGGGAGATGCAATTATTAACAAAGGGAATAACTACATGCCACTTTTGAACATATACCTGAAGAGACTGTAAAGCTTGTTGAACAAGTACCTACACACAAAAAACCAAATACCTGACGTGAACAATATCTAATGATAAAGAATATATGACAACTATTTGATTAAAACTGAAAGTGAGCATGCGTACCTGAACGTGGCGTGAAAAAAATGATCCTTCGGGGCCAAGTGCAGATGAAAACCCAGGGAATGTGAGTGTGTAGATGGCGGCATCAAGATCTCGTGGCTGACAACAGATCGGAAAACAAAGGCTATGGGCTCCTGTAACAAAGTGTGGAAGATGGGCAAAAGGGGCTATATATGGATGGTGGGCCCACAATGCCACCTCATTTGCACCAATGCTATTATTGATCGGGTGAGAGAGCTGGGAGGTGATTTGGAAGATTGTGGGAGCTTGGGGTTATCAATTAGGTAGTTGCGAGAGATAAGTTAATGGCCTTATCATCCCACACTGTGTGAATTTGAGGGAGGTTAGCTAGGGGTTGTATGGAGGGCCGCTTGACATAAACCAAATGTCAAGACACTATGGATGATAAATTGTGGTGGAGGGAAAGATCTCATATGGGAGACCTGCCGGATAATTGGGAGGATTTGGGGGAATATCTTTAGATAGTCGAGATGTGAACCATGGAGGAATGGGGAGTGACTCGAGCTTAGGGGAGGTGATAATGACAATATCTAAGGAGTCGATGAGGGGATTATGTTGCATCACGAGTGGTGGGGTGATCAGATAAGGTTGGATAGGGGTTGAGTGACGACCTCAGTATTCAACAATCAAAGGATAGTGGTATGTGGAATGAGCAAGTGCGTCACAGAGAGCACAAGGACATCTCATCCGCTCGGGTACTCACGAAGAGACATAATGAATGTAAGTAATGTGAGCATCAATAGGGAGTGCCTGAGAGGGCTTAGGTAGGGATGTGTGGCGTACTATGGCTAATGTTTGGCAGAATTGAGGTAGAGTTGGGAAATGATGAGTGTAATGGACATATTTTGAGCATATGGCGCACGCAAAATTGGTTTGTATCCCTTTCTTACGTGTGGTTGAGGACGTAGCGGTGGATGTACTTGGTAGAGTGGTAGGTAATGGGGTTTCTTTAGGGAGTTGGATAAGATTGCGTAACTCGGGAAGGGTAGGACATCTGTTAGTGGGGTGTACTTCTCTTTCGCATAGTGTGCAAGGATATTGAGCTTGGGGAGGGAATAGAGCTATGGGCTCGTTCTTCCTTCGTCTACCCCCAGTGGTGGTGGTGTTGCTGCTAGTTGGTGGTGAGGGTGGTGTGGCCGGAGCCTGTACTGGGATTTGCATTGGTAATCCCTCTGTTTGAGGAGGGAGAGATGATGTATGAACCATAGCGGGTGGATGAAGATGCCATACAGGGATGGCAAGAACCATGTTTGGAAGGGTGAGGGTAGCAGCTACCTGTAATGCTTGGAGTCCAGGTGGGGGGTAGAAAAAGAGAATTTGCGTAATGGCTTGGGGGACTGTCTCCCAAACTGGGATTTTCCCTTGGAGGGGAGAGGGGGAATCCGGGACAAGTGGTGTAGTGAGGTTCTCAGGGAACTCCTGAGGTAATGGTTCTCCAATTGGTGGAACTTCGATCTGGGGAGGGGCCTTTGTGAGAGGATTATTGTCTCTGATATTTGTTCCATTGGAAGACACACCACACACTTGTGCTGAAATAACAATGTGTAGGAGAGGTGGTGCTCCATGATAAGCCCCCAATAAGTATGGGTCCTTGAATATTCCACGACCCATGTTGATAACCGAAAAAACATCTGAGCTAGTGCGGACAAGGGGGAGAATGTTATCAATGTTGGCGGAATGATTAGGCTCATAATGTGTAAGTTGGTCGATGGTGATGATTTTCCTGTTGTGGGGGAACATCATCGTTTGAAACACAGAAGAGGCTACCGCCTTCATAGCATACATGTAGCTACGTCTGAACAAGATATTGTAATCAAGTGGGGTGTCAATAACTTCAATGTCGATGAGGATGGTTTTGCCACCAAGTTCTATAGGGACATTTTGGAAGAGCCCTTCGGGGGATGATGGGCRATCATCGTAAGATCTCAAGGTGATGATCGATGGGAGTAGCTCAGGTGAGCTGAGTTTTTTCCATACTACTTTGGACATGATGCATGTGGATGCACCTTCATCTATGATGCATCGATGAACTATGATGTTCCRGATCTTAATTGGTATCTGAAAAGCTACCACTGCGGGGAGGCATGGTTCTCTGCTATCTAGATCAAAGGTGATGAGTCGAGTATCGTCTGGGTCGAATAMTCCCAAGGCGGAAAACAAGGATTTCTGCTGAGATGGATAGTTTTGGAGGACCTCCAATACAAACATGGATGCAAGAGACTGTGCTAAGTTGTCGACCAGACTGTAGTTACGGGTTGTCATAGCATGAGGGTTATGTACATTCCATCGTAACGACATGCAAGGGTTTGGTTCAGTGTTAGGGTGTGGAATCATCAATGGTTGTCCTGCTGTAGCTGGAGATGCTTATGAGGTGGTTGGGGTAGAGTCAAGAGGCAAGACGTATTGACGACCACGTGTTTGCAGAAGAATCTCTTCTTCGCTGATAAGGAGAATATTGTGATCGGTTGGATTTCCAGGTTGATTGGGACCTGTGTGTTGATATTGCCCCATTTTTGGTGGGGCGGGGATTATATCCTGTTGGGTATTCATCACACCTTGGTGTGGAATAGGGTTTTTCAAAACAGTCGGAGGTGGTGGATGTAAATAATGTTGTGGGGCCTGCTAAGGGGCAGGCGGTGCTGGAGGACGTTGTGTATTCATGGATTCTTTCATCCGTTTGAAATTGACAATTTGGGGTCAGTGGTGTGTATAATGTCCATACTCACCACATAGAGCGTAAGGGAGGTTAGTTCTAAGGTTATTGTTCTTCCCTTGTCGTGGTTGATTGTTATTGTTTCCCTCTTGGGGGTTTTGGTTGCCTTGGTTATGGTTGCCCCCAATAGGACAGTTTTGTTGGAGGTTATTTCCTCATGGTCTCGGGTTGTTATTGTTTCGATTTTCCCCTTTCTTCTTGGCTTTATTTGGGTGATGGGCCGGATTTTCCATATTCAATTGTTCGAAAGTCCGAACTTGTTGAATGAGAGAGGGTTGAACAAAGTTAACACCGACATGTGGTTGTCCTGGTGGAGGAGCAACTAGCTGTGGAGGACCAGGAAATGAAAAATATGGATTGTTTTGTGGAGATGATTCATATGGTGTGTAGGAAGTTGAAGCACTTCCACTACCGCTAGGGTTATATGCAGGGGTTGAGGGTGAACTCGTACTTGGTTGAGAGACCGGATGCATCTTGGGTACCGGTGGGGGTCCACCCAATGGTGGAGGGTTAACAATAGGATATGACTATTGGTGAGTGGGGGGAGGGTAATAAGATGTCCCTGCATATGGATTTTGATATTGATTTTCACCATAGGCAGGTGATGGGTGGTCATAAGGGTTGAGATGGGTCATAGAACCAATCAACACATCCATAGCGTGGGACATCCCAGGTTTGTCCTGGCCAAATGGTATGGGTCTGGGTTGTAAATGTGTTGAACCTGCACATAATAGATCTAGCTAAACAATAATACACACATTTGCAGAGAGAATTGGAGAAAGAAGAAGAAGGAGAGAAACAATGAAAGAATTCTCATTAACCGTTTTGAATACTGAATAATTTACACATGATATACTATGTATAACTCAATGAGTATGCACTGGAGGAGAACCAATGTGCCATAGTGGTGGTCTAGAGTGATTTGGATACACACTAGCAGTTACGGGAGTGAACTGCCACCTAGTCTAGTCTCTCAGGCAGTTACGGAAGTGAACTGCCACCTAGCTGAGTTAACTAGTCAACTAGTCTTCAATTAACTGACTGAACAGAGAGTAGTGAAGAGTTAACTCAGGGAATCAAGGGTAATGAGCCAGTTTGGTGATGATCCCAAGGCAAGGTCGAATTAGCATGGTGATGATCCCAATATTGCATGGTGATAAAACCAATGCAACATCTAAACTCAACTCAACTAGTCAAACTGAAGTGTCAACTGAAAGAGAATATTCTCGAGGTGGAATATTCTCCCCTAAAATATAGGAGACTGGATAATTCCTAATAAACAAGGAAAAACCTTAGGAAAAATAAATCCTAGGTGTGTGTGAAGTAACTCCAACACCACCCCTGAACATCACTATGGTGAAAATAAAAGATGGGTCCCGACAACGAGGCCACGTTAGGTACCCAAATACAAAAGATACACTGAAAATAAAGTGAGGAAAGAGGGAAAACCTCATGGGAAAATCCCCCCCTCAAGGTACAATGTATGTAAAAAGAAGAACTACAATTGCTAGGCAACTGTGTCCTTCACTCTAAGATGACTTCGTAGAGAATGGAACTTCTGCTCAGTGAAGGTCTTGGTGAAGATGTTTGTTGTTTGTTCTGCTGAAGGATAGAACTGTAAATCGATGATCCTCTCGTGTACTAAGTCCCGGATGTAGTGCATTTGGATCTCGATGTGCTTCGTCCGCTGCCTCTGAACTGGATCTCTGCAGAACTTTAGAGTTCTTTGGTTGTCACACCAAATGACAATCGACCGATGAAACTAAATGCCCAACTCAGTGAGAAAATGTGGCAGCCACATAGTCTGAATAGTTATGTTAACTACCCCTCGGTACTCTGCCTCGGCTGAAGATAGAGAAATGACAACTTGCTTCTTGCTTGACCAACAGATAGGCCCGGAATCAAGACTGAGTGAGTAATCAGATGTGGACTTGTGATCAGTGTTATCACCAGCCCAGTCGGAATCAGTAAACCCAATGAGATCTAATTTAGAGTCTGTTGCATAATGAATACCAAAGGTGATGGTGCCCTGTACGTATCGAAGGATACACTTTGCATCTTTCCAATGTAGCTCATGTTGTTACACATCAAAATTACTCACTTTAATGATGACCTATTGTCGTCAAGACTAGTGTCGCAAGTGTCGCATTATTGGCCTTAAGTGTCGCAAACATCATACTTCCATATTGCCTATGTCGTGTCTCTAACAACATCACAAGGACACTTAAGACAACTTCAAAGACTTGTTTAAGGAAGAGAAATCATTTGATGAAGAGTACAAATCATTTTCCATGAAGAAGACCACTTAAAAATGAATTTTGAAGAGCAACGCTCCCCTATCCACTATCAAGGAGTGCTAGCGCTCCCTAACCCTCTTTGGGGGAGCATTGTAGCACTCTCGACACCTTTTTGGGGGAGCGTTATGGTTTTTTGAGGAAAATTTGGGCGGCGCTCCCCTACCTACTGTCAGGGAGCGCCAATGCTCCCTAACCCTCTTTGAGGGAGTGTTGCAATGCTCTCTGTACCCTTTTGGGGGAGCGCTGGCCTATTTGGGAGCGTTATGTTGTTGAGAAAATCAGGGGAAGATC
Source organism: Picea engelmannii (assembly GCA_009831015.1). Classification (NCBI taxonomy): domain Eukaryota; kingdom Viridiplantae; phylum Streptophyta; class Pinopsida; order Pinales; family Pinaceae; genus Picea; species Picea engelmannii. The sequence goes on from ML776769.1 coordinate 821,024, forward strand.
CCCCTTATCTTGGAAATAAGTTGGATTCAAATCTGAGGTCAAGGCTATATCTTAGGGAGGATCCACAACTGATGGAGAAAGATCCTTAACTTATCCCAAGAATCTCTTAGGTGGTTGGGTCTCTCCAAGCTTATATAAGGAGGCCTTCTCATGGTAAAAGCATGTGGAGACATTGTGAAGCATCAAGCTTATGATCTCATAAGGGAGATATCATTGAAGCATCAACATTCTATGTGTGGATTATTTGAGCAAGGGTCTGGACAAAGAGAGCTTGGTAAAGCTGCTACACCTACATCCATGGTTGTAAGCATCTCACTTTGTTTTCATTAATATAAATCTATGCTTGGCCTGTTTCCTTTAAAGTTTGTGTAYGTTTCATGAACTTGTTTCTTTCATAGATCCATTATGAAKCTAATCATGGTAGAGTAGGAAGTATGTCTCGTTGTTGTTGCTCATTGTATTGCAKGACCTTCTGAAGAACTTGGAGATCAAGATCARCCTGGATCGAGCAAGGACAAACGTCGATAAAAAGGTATTTACCCTTCTTCCTTCTTCTTCTTTGAATARTTTAGCTTCATGAAAAGGAAATTAAGTGTCCACAATAACACTTTTTTGTCTTGGTCATAGAGGTCTAGTATCCAAGAGGAAATCTACTTGTCCGCAGGGGGATTATCCTGTAATAGAAATTGGCGACTCCATTGGGGAGGAACTTTGATTTTTGTTTCCTTTCCTAGGTCTTGTTTTGGCCTTTGCTCATTTTTTGACCTTCTCCATACTGTGTCTCCGATCCTTAGATGTGTTGTTGGCTCTTGGATTCATCTTACACACTGAATTTTTGCATTTTTCCTGAGTTTTTTTTATTTTTATTTTTTTAATCTGGGAAAAATTTTGAGTTCTGAGAGGCCAACGCTCCCCTGCCTTTACCACCAAGGCGTTGGCACTCCCTGGCAGGCTCTCACAAAGCGTTGCAATGCTCTGGTAGCCTTGACACCATAGTGTTGCCCCTTTTTCTGCAAAAATCTTCTTGGGAGTAGTTTTTCTCAGTCTTCTTTTTGCTAATTCATCTGCTCAGGGTTTATGCTATCTTAGTGTGTCCTTGTTTAGCCTCAAATTATTTGATTTCTAAGGATTAATGATGTTTTGTTTGGATTTTTGACATCTATTTTCTTTGCTTTGAGTCACTCTTCTTCCCTGGATTTGGAGTCGATCTATTGTTTTCTCACTTATCTGATGAACCGAAAGTTGTTGTAAGGAAATTCAAAGATCTTTTCACTATTTCATTTTGATCTTTGAGGTCTTTTCTCCAAGTATTTCCTCCTGTTTGGATTTGGTTTTCTTTTGTCTTGTTTTATCACAACGAGGGTGTGTTTTTGTTTATGTGAAGTTTGCTTCCGGGTTGCTTAAATCTCACAGATCTTGAAGTTTGATTAACATAGGAAGATTTACATCAAACTGATTATCAATCACATATAAACATTTTAGCATTGTATCAAATTTTTGATTGAGGACTATTGCATGAGGTCATTGCATCTTAGTGTTTGAAAGTGAAAGGAAAATCCTTCTCCTTCCCTTAAATAGACATTTATTGAAAGAAAAGACTGCTTATCATTTCTTATGCATGTTTTGGGAATTGAGTCATGATATCATCAGTTTTCACTCTCATACACCTCTGAGTAAACAACAACGTTAACATCAAGCGCTTAACTAAGATTCATAAGAAATTTTTTCATTTTCTGCTAGCAAACCTACATTAGCTTAAGGTGTAGGGCTTTGGAATAGGTTGAAAGGATAACTTTCCAAAGATGTCAAACAAACATTAGCATCTTGCGATAGGGAGAGAAAATCCAATTGTCGTATAGGCTTTTTGGGATCCCCCTCTCACACAGGGGTTACGCACGAGGTCGCGTTCGGGAGAGTTACAGAGATTTTCCCTCCGTGGTTCAATCGTTTGTAGTAGTCAGATTGTATATTGGGGGTTTTTCTTGAGGTTCAACTGTCTTCATTTGGTCTCGATGCTTTGTGAATTCCGAATCTGTTCGGGGTCCTTTGGAGTTCTACCGGTCCATTTCTCCTTAGTTCTCTCGAAGGATTTCAGACTTGTTATCCTGCCCATACGTTCAGACTGGACTGTCGACTGTACTCGCCCAGGGGTTGAATGTGAGTTGGTGACCTTAGTAGCCATAATATTCAGGGTCTTACACGAGGTGACGGTGAAGGGAAGTCTCACTGTATCTGGAACATACGTTGGCCAAACTCACTTGGGCTCCTTGGAGGGTAAATCCACATTTACTGTGTGGAAGCTTGCACCAAGGTGTAAGTCCATTAAGCAGGTCGCCAACGTAACTGATCCACCCGCTCCATCCTCACCCCTTCCTATATTGATCTCATGATGTTGTATTTCATCACCAACTGGTGGTTTCATTATGGAAAGTTTTGTTTGATTTTTTGCTTTTAGATGCATAGCGTGTGTTGTTTGTTTTACTTAGTGGACCTTAGGTTGAGTCAGTGTTAATGGCATCAACTCCTGGGAGTACCAATGGAGGAACCCCTTGTCTCGGGGAACCTTTCACCTTTCCTTCTTTTGGAAACTTTGGTCCTCTATACATTGCCACACTAAGTCTTTCGAGACTCACCATCAGATTACCGGTTTGGTTATTCCCCACTCCAGTGATCTTGAATCCTCCCAGTGCTTCAGCTGCACTTAATACTTCAGATGTCAGTACACCACCCACACGTCAACCTCATGTCGATTTTTCGCCTTCTTCACCCATTAAGTCTCCTTCCTTTTCTCCTTCTTTGCCTAGTGAAAGCTCTAAAGCAAGTAGCTAGGCTGATCAGAAGAATAAGAAACAGAAAGAGAAGAAGAAGAATAACCTGAAAAGGACCAAGCCTCCAACAACATCAAATGTTGGATCTAAGCCACCAACTACTATTAATAGTACTAGGAGTGTTGATGAGGTTAACAAGATTAAAATGAAGAATCTGAAACCCAAATTCCCTTGCAGTCTTTGTAAGGGTGACCACTTTCTGAGGGATTTCCCTGGTCTTCCCAAGGTCTTAGAAATGTGGTCCTCCACGTCATCGGCCTCTGCTAGACATGTTGGTGATGCCCCGTCAACTAGTGACGTTAAGGTTGGTAAGAAGAAGACAACTGTCAAGTTTCCTTGCATGTTATGCAAAGGTGATCATTATTCTCACCTTTGTCCTCGTATGGACGAGGCTTCTTCTCTTTTGGAAAAGCTTCAATTTCCAACTGGTTATCATAAGATTTCCCCCAACCCATCATTAGTTGATGGAATGGTCAATTCGGTTGCATCCCCAGTCAGTTCGATTGATCAGGTGGTCAATCTAATTTCATCCTCGGTTGAACCACTAACCCAAGTAGCTGATCCAGTCCCGTCATTGGTCAGTCCCACCCTTCATCTGAAGAGTGATAACGTGGTCAATCCCACTCCTCCTCTGACGAGTGCCGAAGTGGTTGCTCCGATTACTTCATCGGTCAATCCCACTCCTCCTCTAAAGAGTGCCAAAGTGGTCGATTTGGTTCCTCCATTGGTCGATTTGGTTCTGCCATCGGTCAATCACACTCCTCCATTGAGGAGTTCCAAAGTGGTCGATCTGGTTCCACCATTGGTCGATCCTACTCTCCCTCTAGAGAGTAAACTCAATTATGCCCATGTTTTTCTCGTTGATACAGAATATACCGTGTTGGGGGGCATTCCTCCTTCTCCCGTGAAACCCCCTCCAAGTAATGAGGCCATCCTTTTTTATTGGGGTGTGTTAACTGGACCTCGTCTTCCCTCTCACATTCCTTTCAATATTACTGTACAGGTTTGTGGTTGAGCCATTCCTTAGACACTAATAGACGAAGGTTTGTCCGTTAGTATTTTGTCCTCTATCGCTTGGAAATCTTTGGGTTATCCTCAGCTTGTGCAGGTTACCCAGACTCTGTTTGCTTTTAACAGAAGAACTAGTCACCCTTTAGGGATCCTTCCCTAGTTTCCCATAACTTTGGGAGGGAAAATTGTCTTTATTGATGTTATGGTAGTCCAAGACCCCTTGGATTTCGATTTACTCCTTGGGTGAGCTTATGTCTATGCCATGAAATCTATTGTGTCCACTCTTTTTCGTGTGATATATTTCCCGCATGATGGAAGAATGGTGACTATTGATCAACTTTTGTTCGTTGGCCCTAACTTGACCATCAACCCAATGACCTCCCTAAATGGTTCTTATATGCAAACAATATCACCCTTGCCACATGTTAATTATGTGGCGTTGTCTCCCATGACTTCAACTCCTGATGATTTAGATCCGGTAGTTGTCATGGTGATCTCTTTGATAGAGCAATTGGAGCCTGATCTCCTTACCCCTGTCGCGACCCTTGACATGTGTTCCTTCCGGAGCATTCTTCTTCCACTAAGTGAGGATCTCTTGGAATCCATGACCGAGTTTTGTCCGTTGACATGGTGTCCTTCCAGAGCATTATCCTCTTGGAAGCCATGATCAAGAAGAGTCCACGAGCATAGTTTCTGTTCTCTGTGACAAGCTCGTTAAAAAATGAAACAGAAGCTACGAGCACAATTTCTCTTCTTTGTGGCAAGCTCGTTAAAAAATGAAACAGAGGCTTTGAGCATAGTTTTCCTCTCTGTAACAAGCTCGTTAAAAAATGAAACAGAAATGCAGGGACTGAACCCGAAGCCTTGAGCATAGTTCTTTTCCTATGTCAGGCTCGTTAAAAAATGAAACAGTCACCTCTCCCATCAGGTTGAGCCTCTCGCTAGATCTCGTAGATGTCGAGTCGAGTCTTTCGTTAGGACTCGTATTTGAACCTTCATTTCATCCACCCATATCCTTTTTCTCCATCTAGTAGAGAAATTGGTAACAACCTCCAAGTCAGTGAATGAATTGAAGCTTAGGGGGCATGTCTCCAGGCTTTGATGATCATTCTGGAGTTAAGCCACTAGCTTTTAAAGATGGGGGCATATCAAGCATAGTCTTAGTTCGTTCTCACGCTTAGAAAAACATAAGAACGCACTGGGTAAACTTTTATGTCTTTTTCAGACCCGCATGGATACACGAAAAAGGACCCCCTGGAGTCGTCTTTAATCTCTTTTCAGACTCTCTAAACATGAAAAGATCGCTGAGTGATCTTGCTTCCTTTCCCACTCATTAAAAGGTTTGAAAGAGCGTCTTTCGAGTGATAATTTATCTCTTTTTCAGCCTCGTGAGACTAACATTACGAAAAAGGACAACACTGGAGTCGTCTTTAAGTCATTTTCAAACTCTCTAAATATGAAAAACCACCAAGTTTACCTTCTATGGACTCGTTAAACAATCATACATTGAAGCGCCCATTTGGGACCGGACCCTTACTTCTTCTAGTTCGTTAAACAAAGGAAGAGGGAGTTACCGAAGGTGAGTTATATCGATCATGTGTTATCCTCCTCGAGCTCGTAAAATAAAAAAGAGGTACTCGACTATCTGGATAGGGGAGAAATTGAAGGAAGCAAGCCAAGCAGTTTTTGAGAACATTACCAGTAACTCTTACGGTCTCCCTTGAACACGACACTTTGTCTTTGCAATCATTTTAATCCGCTAAACCTTTGCACTGAACCAATCCTCTAAGTTTTCTTACTCCTTTGGGTCACCCACCAAAAGTCACAGTATCCACTGCATCATCGTGTTTTGGTCCATGTCATGTTTCTGCTGTTGTGCCTCAATGTTCAAGGGAAGTGTCTGCCTCGAGAGTCAGCCACCACAATATCATGTTTCAATACCCGTGTCAGTCCATGTTCATTTGATCTACCAAATTACATCTCTGTGTCAGTTTCGTGTCGTTGATGGGGGATACATCAAGGCCCTCCTTCGACGAGTCTATTCCTATCGACTTCAACACACTATCCAGGAGCTAGACTTAGAAACCAGTGAATACCTTGGGACCTGCATGCCTCAATGGTAGGCCTCTTTGCGTCCGACAATGGGTTTACATCATTGACCTCTGATCGGATGATTCCACGGATGTTCGAATTTAGCTCATCCATTCACATTCGTTGGAATGTACTAGAGTACCTTGGGAATCATTGACATCGATGGTGATTTCCCTCGCGCTTGTTAATGGTTTACCTCATTGACCGGTAATCAGGTGGTTTCTGCCATGTTCCACATCATGACATCTATTCACATGGTTAGATTCATACTACATCGGGATCGGTAAGAAGACCCTGGGTTGAGTCATTACTCTTATATGTACTTTGCCTAGGTTGCGACAAAGTTTCTTTTGAATGTTGACACATATACTGTCACATAGATCAACTTTGTATTGGTCGTGGGTTTGTCTTGTCGTCTCGTAGATCCATTGTGTATTGTTCGTGGCTACAATCAGTTCAGGTCATAGGAGTATAGATCCACGTTGTATCTTCAGTGGCTATACCCCTTTGTCAATATAATTATGGATTCACAGTGTATTTTATGGCGACCATACCTTGAAAGTATTTATCACTCAAGCATAGGTAAGCCTCCCTTGGTTTTGGAACATGTCATAATATTTGTTTGATGGTTGTGTGCAAATTATTCTGGGTTCTCTAAGTCCATATCCTTGCTCGAAAAAGTCTACAGAGTACTTCAGTCATCAGTTTCTGTCTTCTAAATTCACACTTTGGGGAGAAATATGTTACATATCAAAATTACGCACTTTAATGATGAACTATTGTTGTCATGACTAGTGTCGCAAGTGTCGCATTATTGGCCTTAAGTGTCGCAAACATCATACTACCATCTTTTCTATGTCGTGTCTCTAATGACATCACAAGGACACTTAAGACACCTTCAAACACTGGTTTAAGGAAGAGAAATCATTTGATGAAGAGTACAAAGCATTTTCCATGAAGAAGCCCACTTAAAAATGAAGTTTGAAGAGCATCGCTCCGCTACCCATTGTCAGGGAGTGCTAGCGCTCCCTAACCCTCTTTGGGGGAGCGTTGTAGCACTCTGGACACCCTTTTGGGGGAGCGTTATGGTTTTTTGAGGAAAATTTGGACAGAGCTCCCCTACCTATTGTCAGGGAGAGCCAACGCTCCCTAACCCTCTTTGGGTGAGTGTTGCAATGCTTTGTGTACCCTTTTGGGGGAGGGTTGGCCTATTTGGGAGCGTTATGTTGTTGAGAAAATCAGGGGAAGATCCCCCTTATCTTGGAAATCAGTTGGATTTGAATCTGAGGTCAAGGCTACATCTTAGGGAGGATCCACAACTGATGGAGAAAGATCCTCAACTTATCCCAAGAATCTCTTAGGTGGTTGGGTCTCTCCAAGCTTATATAAGGAGGCCTTCTCATGGTAAAAGCATGTGGAGACATTGTGAAGCATCAAACTTATGATCTCATAAGGGAGATATCATTGAAGCATCAACATTCTGTGTGTGGATTATTTGAGCAAGGGTCTGGACAAAGAGAGCTTGGTGAAGCTGTTGCACCTACATCCATGGTTGTAAGCATCTCACTTTGTTTTCATTAATATAAATCTATGCTTGGCATGTTTCCTTTAAAGTTTGTGTACGTTTCATGAACTTGTTTTTTTCATAGATCCATTACGAAGATAATCATGGTAGAGTAGGAAGTATGTCTCRTTGTTGTTTCTCATTGTATTGTAGGACCTTCTAAAGAACTTGGAGATCAAGATCGGCCTGGATCGAGCAAGGACAAACGWTGGTAAAAAGGTATTTACCCTTCTTCCTTCTTCTTCTTTGAATAATTTAGCTTCATGAAAAGTAATTTCAGTGTCCACAATAACACTTTTCTGTCTTGGTCATAGGGGTCTAGTATCCAAGAGGAAATCCAMTTGTCCGCAGGGGGATTATCCTGTAACACATGCGGCTCTTGCATGAACCTGGAAACTGCACTAACTGCATATGAGAGGTCTGGTCTTGAGTGTGTGAGATACAACAAGATCCCCACTAGTTGTATGTACATTGTGKTSTMAACCATTAGGGTCTCCCCACCATCCTCAAGTTTGACTCTTGATAGGAAGGGATTTSGAGCAGACTTGCAGTATGTCATGTGAAATCTCTCAAGGAGATMTCGTGCATACTTGGCTTGAGACAGTTTGATGCCTAATGCATCCTGACTGATCTCGAGTCCAAAGAAGAAGTGTAGCAGACCCATGTCAGTCATCAAAAAGCTATCATGTAGAATCCTCTTGACTACAACAATCGTTGAAGTCGATCACCCGATGATCAACAAATCATCAACATACAGAACTAAAAGTAGAAGTGAATGAATCATCTTGAGCATGTAGACATTCGGGTTTGATTTACAATGTACAAAGTTTTGTGACAACAAGTAGGAATCCATCTTGGCATACCATGCCCTCGGAGCCTGCTTGAGGCCATAAAGTGACTTCTTCAGTCGACAGACCAAAGATGAGCCCTGCATAAATCCCTGGGGCTGCTCCATATAGATCTCCTCAGAGAGATCACCATGAAGAAATGCATTCTTTATGTCCATCTGATGAACTCCCCATCCCTTGGTTGTCGCAATGGAAAGTGCCAATCATATGGAATCTTTGTTCTCTACTGGAGCGAAGGTCTCATCATAGTCAATACCATGCACTTGCTGAAATCCTTTGGTGACAAGCCTGGCTTTGTATCTGCTAATTTGTCCATCCGCTGCGCTCTTGGTCCCGTAGACCCATCTGCATCTGACAAGTTTCCTCCCAGAAAGAAGGGAAACCAGATCCCAAGTCTGGTTCTCGAGGAGGGAGTTGTACTCCTCCTGCATGGTGGATTCCCAAAAGGGATTTCTAATAGCCTCTCCAGAAGACTGTGGATCTAAAGACTGAACCAAGAAAAGATGCCCGGAGGGAACTGGTTCAGTGGCAGTGAGTGCAACATGAGGCTCCTCGAAATCAGATCGAGTCCTCCTAGTATCGGCTGGATCACCAATGAGATCCCTTGCATCCTGAGAGTAGTATGTGCTCACTTGGGCCTCTGCTCTGGCTTTGCAACTGCATCTGGATGCTCTGACTCTGCATCTGATTGTACTGACTCTGAATCTAAATCATCTGAGTCCTCTAAATCAGAACTCTCGTCCGAAGAAGAGTCGACATTTGCATGCTCATCATATCGGACAGGTGGAAGAGTGAAGGTCTCTACATGCAGTTGTTTAGGTACATGTGAGTCAATTTCCTCGAATTGGACACTACGCTCAATGATGAGCCCGTCTGAGGAAAGATGAATAAGTCGATATCCCTTCACACCATCGAGGTATCCAACAAAAATGCACCTAGTGCTCTGTGGATCAAGTGCCTTCGTCTTTTCAAAGGGAATCCTAGCCCATGCACGTGAACCGAAAATGCGAAAGTGGGTCACTTCCGGTTTAAGACTGCTCCAAGCCTCGTAGGGATATTATCCTTAACAGATCTATGTGGATATATGTCAAGGATGTATGTTGCACAGTTAAGTGCTTCGGCCCATGGTCTCTGTGGTAGTTACTTTGCATGCAGCATGCAAGATGCCATCTTCTTTAGAGATTGGTTTTTCTGCTCAGCAACTCTGTTTTGCTGCGGAGTATAGTGAACTGTATGCTGCAACTAAATCCCTACCTCATGGAAAAGATTATGGATCTCATGATTTACATACTATCTCCCATTATCAGTTCAAAGGACTTTTATCTTCTTTCCGGACTGTGTCTCAACCAGGGCTTTGAAATCTTTGAGGTGTTGAAAGACCTTAGATTTTTGCCTGAGAAAGTAGATCCATGTAAAACATGATAAATCGTTAACAAAAATGAGAACAAACCTCACTTTATTGATTGATGGATGCAAAAAAGGACCCATGAGGTCACTATGGATCAGATCTAAAGGTGCGAAGGCTCTCTGAGACTTTCCCTTGTCGAATTTCTCTTGAGGGTGTTTCCCGTGAACACATCCCTCACACACTCCCTTGGAGAAATGGATGTCTGGTAGACCATCAAATAATATTTGCTTGCTATGTTGTTGCATGTATCTAAAATTCAAATCTCCAAACCTTTTGTGCCATATCCTACTACTTTCATCAAAATGAGTAAGCAGTAAAGCAAGATCAGGTTCAATGAATTCAAAAAAGTATACAATCTAGACTGATGATTTACCTAACCGGTAGCAACCCTGCAGTTGGTTTGCATGTCGTAGATGTCCATGGAATTTGGTGTGAATATGACTTTCTTTTCGGTGTTGAAATTCATCATCTGATACATGAAGAGAAGGTTGACAACAAGTTTGGGAACGTGCAACACATTCTCGAAGCTTCCGTTGGTGAGTTCAATCCTTCCTTTACCAGTGACTTTGACAGAAGAGTTGTCCCCCATCAGAATGGGAGGACCTTTGCATGCATCCAAATAAGAATCTACTACTTTTGAGGCAGCCATGTGATGTGATGCTCCTGAATCTATGATCCAAGCATCAAGAGAGGAGTTGATGGCAATCAAGGCATGGCTAGAATTGTCTTCCTTGGAATTCAGATCTTCTGGCTTCTTCTTCTTGGCACCCTCGAGGATGCGATATACAAGGTTGTTTTGCTGAAGTATTTGAGACGTTAGATATATTTGTTTTTACATGCATGTAGATTCCGAATGGAATCCTTTGTGACAATACGTGCATTTCTCCCCTTTTCCCTTTTGGATCCAGAGGCATCGGTGAAGGGTTTTGTGTACCCTTCCTTCTTCGGATGTGCATGAGATTTTCATTTATCTTTATCTTTAGATTTATGATATTTGTGGCTGCCATCATGCACAATGAGTGCATGCGCCCTTGGGCCTTTGTTTGTGCCCATGTTGATGAGCTTGGTTTTCTCTTGTTTCAGGGATTCGATAAAGTCCTCAAGAGAAGGCATCTTCTAGGTGGCTACGGACGCGAATATGACAGTATGGAATGTGGATACGAATACAGAGAATTCAGGACCAAGCTTGGAGAGAATGGTGAGAACCATTTGTTTCTCCTCCTTCAATTTATCAACCCCGCAAGCTTTGAGTTGCGACAGTAAATC
>ML776769.1:852459-881676 GCA_009831015.1 Picea engelmannii
AATGATCCAGGTGGATATTGGTGGCCACCCATCTATTCCACTTGGACCCACACCATTGTTTCTTTCAGTTTTTCAGTTTCTTTAATTGTAGCACAATTTACTATTTTTAGCAGTTCTTCGGGTCCTGAACTTCTGGAGCTGTTTTGAGGCCCTAAACGACGTTTTTTGGGCATGAATGCTCCGATGAATGATTTTTTTTCAGACTCGATGTTCTTTGCCAGCAATGTAGTCCTCAGATAGATATTTCTAACGATGTATCATGTGCGTCAAATGGAGATAGTATGCCAAAGTTACGACCTCGGGAAATTGATGTACCAATTTACCTCAACGGGGCCCATATTCTAGCGTTTCATCTCCTAGGGTTAGGTTTTTGGATGTTTAGGGTTTTCCATTGTTTCTCAGTAATATATAGGCCTTCGAGCCTCATTGTAACAGGCAGGTCAGAGGCCAGTAGCCGCCACATCCCTTCTCAGAGATAAGCTACTAGCGCCCTAGCTAGTTTATTTCCATTCTGTTTGTAAGCATTTTACAGTCATTTGTTATTAATGAAATGAAGTCTTATTTCCGTTGCATCTCTATGTTTATGTGTATTTATGTATTTCATTGTGTTCCTACATAAATCAGGATTAAGGAACGCTCATTATTTACAGTCACAACCATCTGGGAATCCTTTAGGGATGCTATTAAGGAACAATACTACCCTGTTGGAAGTTATGACGACTTGTATACCAAATGGACTACACTGCGCCAAGAAAGAGACCAAGCAGTGCCAGAGTTCACAAATATCTTCCATACCATGCACACCAAGCTAGGTATCAAATATTCAGAGCGACATCTGGTGCTCAAGTATTGCGGTGCTCTACATAGATACATCCAGATCGAAATACATTTTCTAAACATCTCGTCCCTGGGCGCGGCCTACCGATATGCCATCAAAATCGAGCAGAAGCTCAAACAAAAGATGCGGCAATTTGGGTCTGGGAACCCCTCACAACAAAATCTAGGAAAGGGCGGCCCCAACCCACAGTGTTAGGGACCTAACCCCTCACGTAGGTAGAATAATATATTTCGATGTAATGAAGGTCAATATTAATAAGGCCTAGCAATAAGGAAGAATAAGTCGAATGTAAGCAGACCTAATAGAAGCTTCCGCTTCTAGAAGGATCTCCCTCTAGATGGTTCTTTGGATAGACATATTTAGTATAAATAAGAGTTGAGGGTACGAGAACTGTTGTCTTGGATATTATTGTAATAGAGCTCTTCTCTGTTGGAGGTTTCCCCCTCGAAGAGACAAGTGAACATTTCTCTCAGTAATCAAAGTGGTCTTTCTGGTGTTATTCTGGTATCATTTTGGTATTATTGTGGTGTTGTTCTGGTTATATTGTTGTTCATCTGCCATTTCTAGTATTTTATTTCTATTTTGCATACTTTTTATCTCTGGAATATTACAAGTGGTATCAGAGCACTTTCCTTGGCATAAAATTGTGGGTTAAATTTTTTTCAGGGTAGAGACATATTTCGACATCTTTAAGCTACAGAGATTTGTCGTTATGTGCATAAACCCGCGGTCGGGGATTCATACACACAGGAAATACAAGTGTTTTCCACCCTTGTAACCCTTGTTGGTACTTCTTCGAGTGGTATCACATTAGACAATACCTGTATACAGATCGACCTAGATTTCATGAATCCCTCTTTAGATAAGCCAATCAATCGCCCGACTGCTATAGTGCCACTGAGAAAAACACTCGGGAAGATAATGCCTAGTACCTGGGTAGTCGGGTAGTACGACTAAGGGAATGTTCTAGCCTCCTTAGTTGGTTCCCCGAGATATTGGGCCGAGTACTACTGTTGGACCCCACACATATATCAGAGAGCTATAGCACAGGGAAAACCCGCTATAGCACATGGAAAACCCTCTATAGCACAGGGAAAACCCTTGTCTGTAGAACCCTTGAATACCTAACTCTTGGGGACAAACAAAAAACAAAACAGACAAGATCTATTGCTGCAACTGTGTCTCTTGCATTCGAGTTGCCAAATCATTACACATTTATTCTTGATTAAGCATTTGGGCATTTCATCACTGTAGTATTCTTCAGACCGGAGTATAACTCCGTAGATGTAAAAAAAAAAAGTCTGGATTTTGTTGCACCATTATTTGAGACCTATTCCATTGGATTTATCTCTTCGCCCTTATCACATTCATACCTATCATTTTTCAGCAAAATTTATTACCCCACCTGCCCTTTTCGGTTCCCTCGTCATCATGGCCCATACTCGTAGCCAAGACTTGGAAGCTCGCTTCAATACCTTGCAATCTAATTTCACAGATACCCAACAAGAAGTGAGACAACTCAGTGCCAATATTGCCACCATCAATAAAAACATGCATTCCTCCATCGTCGCCTCAATCGAGGAACTCAAAGAAGCCCTCAAACAAGAAATTACTATGCAACTTGAATCTGTCGCTTCCATGATCTGCACCAAGCTACATATCCCTGTCGATCCCCCTTTATCTGACCCACCTTTGCATACCAAAGCTAAAACTTCCTCTCATTCCCACGATTTTCATCCCCATCACTTTCAGCGTGACCTACGCCTTCTGTGTGTGGATGTGACCAAATTTGATGGCTCAGATCCCACTGGTTGGGTAACTCAAATGGAACATTATTTCTCTTTGTACGACATTACAAATGACTTGCCCAAACTTTGGTATGGTGTTCTCCATCTAGATCGAGACCGTTGGCAATGGAGAAAAAATGCCCGTCAAGGGTATGTTGCTTGGACACACTTTGTGGCAGAGCTTTATGAACGCTTTGAAACTGACACAAACCATTTAGGTCATTTGAAAAAGTTGAAACAATTTGGCACAGTGGAAGACTTTATAGCTGCTTTTGAGCGACTTTCTTTTCATACAGAGGGCATGTCTGATGCTTTTTTCCGAGAATGTTTTATTAGTGGCCTCAAGGATGAGGTTCTTGCCCATGTCCTCATGGCTCAGCCTTAGAGTTGGGTGGAGGCTACTAAACGAGCTAAGGAAGAACAACAGGTTGTCTCTTCTCAAAACTGGAAACCCTCCTTTATTCCTCGCACTAAACCAGTAAATCCCACTCCTCCTCCTACTCCACTAAATATCCAAAAATTGACCAGGGATGAAATGGCTGAACGCTAACTCAAAGGCCTTTGTTATAATTGTGATGAAAAATATTTTCTGGGACACAAGTGTAAGGAACAAAAGATTTTTAAGACCATCTCAGAGGATGTTTCAGAAGAGGATGTTGAAGCTCCCCTTGTGACTGAGTCACCTAAACCCACTGACATAACCCCTCCCTTAGACCCTCCTGAAGTAGAACCGATCATTTCTCTAAATGCTCTCACTAGATTCTATGCTCCCCAAACCCTCAAACTAATTGGCTACATCAAGCATAGGAAGGTCATCATTCTTGTTGATAGTGGAAGCACTCATAATTTTATTCATCGTTACATTGCCCAAAAAACTAATTGCTATATCCGTGCAGTCAATAATTTCCAAATCATGATTGCCAATGGCGGGTCCATGAAATGTGGAGGGCATTGTGAAAATGTGCGTCTCCAAATTGGTGACTACCACTTGAAATCTCATATGTTTTCTATCGACATGGGCGGTTGAGACATTGTGTTGGGTGCACATTGGCTAAGGACTTTGGGCCCCATTGTCATGGATTTTAAGGAATTAACCATGCGATTTGATCAGGAGGGCCAACAATATAAGTTCCAAGGAATCAACGCCGGTGCCCTTGAGATCATTAGTTTCCATCGCATGGAAAAGCTTCTCAAAAAAAGTCATTTGGGTGTTATTTCCCAACTCCATGCCATACAAGCAACTGAGACACTCTCTGTGTCGCAGGAGCCCCAATCCATCCTCTCTAAACATGAAGTGTTTTTTTCCACTCCCCATGGACTCCCTCCTTCCCGTGGTGTTCATGATCATTCCATTCCCCTTGTCCCAGGAAGCCTCCCTCCCAATATCCGTCCCTATCGTCACCCCTTTTCCCAAAAAAATGAAATTGAGAAAATGTTTCAAGAACTGCTTAACACATGTGTTATCGGCCATAGTACGAGCCCCTACTCTTCTCCTGTGGTCATGGTCATGAAGAAATAAGGTTCTTGGCGCATGTGTCATAACTTCTACGCCCTCAACAAACTCACCATTAAAGACAAATTTCCCATTCCTGTCATTTATGACCTCTTGGATGAATTGAGTGGTGCCCAGTTCTTTACTAAACTTGATCTTCGTTTTGGCT
Organism: Picea engelmannii; assembly: GCA_009831015.1. NCBI lineage: Eukaryota > Viridiplantae > Streptophyta > Pinopsida > Pinales > Pinaceae > Picea > Picea engelmannii. The sequence goes on from ML776769.1 coordinate 856,746, forward strand.
ACCACCAGATCCATATGAAAGAGGTAGACATTCCTAAGACTACCTTTAGAACTCATGAGGGCCAATATGAGTTTTTGGTCATGCCCTTTGGCTTGTGTAATGCTCCCTCCACTTTCCAAAGCCTCATGAATCATGTCTTCCGTCCTTTTCTCCATCATTTTGTCTTAGTTTTCTTTGTTGATATCCTCATCTATAGCAAAACCTAGACATACCATCTTTCTCATGTGGATCGAGTTCTCCATCTACTCTCTCAGCACCAACTTTTCCTGAAACAATCTAAATGTGCTTTTGGCGCCTCAGAAGTCGAGTACTTGGGTCATCTTGTTGGCAAGGACGACGCCAGGGTGGATCCTAAAAAGATTGAAGCTATGCAAGACTGGCCTCACCAAAAGACTCTCAAAAGCTTGCGTGGATTTTTGGGTTTAATAGGTTATTATCGCAAGTTTGTTAATAATTATGGAAAGATTGCGGCCCCTCTCACTGCACTCCTTAAAAAGAATTCTTTCACCTGGACTCTAGCAGCTACTCAAGCTTTTCAAACCTTGAAGATGGCCATGTGCACCACTCCAGTTGTGGCCCTTCCTGATTTCACAAAGACCTTTATCCTGGAATGTGATTCTTCAGGGAAAGGAATTGGCGTTGTCCTTATGCAAGAGGGTCAGCCTTTAGCCTTTATTAGCAAACAACTATCTGAAAGAAACTTGGGCAAATCAATATATGAAAATGAAATGTTGTCTATTCTGCATGTTGTTGATCTTTGGCACCCTTATCTATTGGGGCAACGCTTCCAAATTAAGACAGATCATCAAAGCCTCAAATATTTTCTAGAACAACACATTTCCTCCCCAGAGCAACAAAAATGGGTGACTAAGCTCTTTGGATATGATTATGAGATCATTTACAAGAAAGGAAAAGACAATGTGGTTGCGGATGCACTTTCCCGAAAATATGAATATGAAGGGTCCATTTTTTCTCTCTCCTTCATTGTACCAGATTGGCTCCAAGCTGTTCGCAAGGAATGGCTACACGATCTGAAAAGTTCGCATCTGATACAACAATTGCAGCCCAATTCTCCAATTTCCCCAGGTTACTCTTGGCTCCATGATGAGCTTTGATACAAAGGCCGTTTGTATTTAAGTAAATAGTCAAAACTTAAATCCATGGTACTTTCTGAGCTTCATGCTACACCCACAGCTGGGCACTCTGGGTTTACCAAAACCTATGACAGGGTCAAACGTTCTTTTTTCTGGGATGGTATAAAACAAGACGTTCATAATTTTGTGGCTGAATGTGATGTGTATCAATGCAACAAGGGTGAAACAGTCGAATCTTCTGGCACACTACAACCGCTTCTGATTCCACCTACTATTTGGCAGGATATCTCTATGGATTTTATCGTAGGCTTACCTAAATCGGGCAATAAATCAATCATCATGGTGCTAGTTGATCACCTTTCTAAGTATGCTCATTTTCGTGCTCTTCAACACCCATTTACAACATCCAATATGGCTCAAATTTTCATGGATCAAGTCTTCAAGCTTCATGGCATGCTGCATTATATTGTTTCTGATCGCGACCCAACTTTCACCAGCAATTTTTGGCAAGAAATGTTCAAGCTACAAGGCACCCAATTGCATCTCAACACAACTTATCATCCCTAGAATGATGGTCAAACTGAATTTGTCAACAAGTTTTTGGAAACATATTTGAGGTGTTTTGCATCGTAAAATCAAAATCAGTGGGCTCAATGATCACCACTAGTTGAATGGTGGTACAACACTTCATACCATACAACTACCCACATGACTCCTTTTGAAGCGGTATATGGACAAAATCCACCTTCAGTTATCTCATATTTACCAAGTGTCTCGAAGGTCCAGGCGGTTGACCAAACACTTACAGTTTGAGAGGCTATTCTCCGTACCCTCAAAGAGAATTTAGTCATGGCCCAGAATCGCATGAAGCAACAAGCAGATCAAGGTTGCTCTGAACGTCAATTTGCAGAAGGGGATTAGGTGTTTCTTCGACTGCAACCTTACAAGCAAAATTCCCTCAAGGCTGACCATTGTCAGAAACTGGCGCCCAAATTTTATGGTCCTTATACCATTCTCAAGCGTGTGGGACAGGTGGCCTATCAATTATCTTTTCCCAGTCATTCTAAGCTACATCCTGTTTTTCATGTTTCCTTCTTAAAGGAGGTGATTAGAACAAAGTGCCAAACTCAAACCAACCTTCCCGAGTTCGATGAAGAAGGCTCCATTTGGATACAACCAGAAGCAGTTTTGGACCAGCGTGAGCGTTGCCTGCGTCAACGAACCATCAAGGAAGTGTTAGTCCAGTGGAAATATACAACCCCCACAGATGCCACTTGGGAACCAGCTACCATTCTGCAACAATTTCCACATCTCAAGCCTTAAGGACTTGCTGTTTTTAAGGGGGAGGACATGTTAGGGACCTAACCCCTCAAGTAGGTAGAATAATATATTATGATGTAATAAAGGTTAATATTAATAAGGCCTAGAAATAAGGAAGAATAAGTCGAATGTAAGAAGACCTAATAGAAGCTTTCGCTTCTAGAAGGATCTTCCTCTAGATGGTTCTTTGGATAAACATATTTAGTATAAATAGGAGTCGAGGGTATGATAACTGTTGTCTTGGATATTATTGTAATAGAGATTTGCTCTGTTGGAGGTTGCCCCCTCGAAGAGGCAAGTGAACATTGCTCTCAATAATCAAAGTGTTATTTCTGGTGTTATTCTGGTATCATTTTGGTATTATTGTGGTGTTGTTTTGGTTATAATGTTGTTCATCTGACATTTCTAGAATTTTATTTCTGTTATGCATACTTTTAATCTCTGGAATATTACACATAGAACAAAGGATAGAGAAAATATGGACAGTATCAAGACAACCCGTCGAAGCCACAAGAAAATAAGGACACCAGAAAGACAAAGAAAGATACCGGGAAGTGGTGCGACTTCCATAATAGCCCTTGACATAACACGACTGACTGTCGCTCAAAGCAGTTGTTGGTGGCCAAAGTTAAAGCCTCTGAATCAGATGCGGGTTCTGACTCTAAGTCAGAACCAGAAAGGGGAATAATGATCATTGACACAGAACCCATTACCACCGTTGCTACCACCAAGCTCCAGCTTGGTGAACCAGCCGAGCCAGAAGAAGGAGAGCACCTCTTCCATTCACATATGTGGGTAAATGGAACCTCACTGCAGTTCATCATTGATAGCAGTAGCCATAAAAACCTCATCTCAGCAGAGGTCATCAAGAGGTTGGCTCTGCCGACAACGCCACAGTCACAACCCTACACCATTGAATGACTCTGCCAAGGAAGCGCTCTCCGCGTCAACCAACAATGTTGACTGTCATACGACATCAAGCCCTTCAAAGATGAGGTATTGTGTGATGTTGATCCTCTTGAAGTTTGTAATGTTCTTTTGGGCCAACCTTATTTATGGAAATGTCATGCTGTATATGAGTCTAGGCCTCGTAGTCTTATTATTACTTTGAACAAGAAATTGTACAGGATACCTGAGGCAGTCCCTCCTAATGTTATTTCCTTGATCTCTGCCAAGCAATGCAGGAAGGTCATCTCTCAGACTGGGAAATTTGTCTTCCTTGTGATTCACTCTTAGAGTGAGCGAAAGATCGCAACCACATCCAGGGACCGATCTCTCCACACAACAGAAGCAAGTGGATAAGGTTGTGGAAGAATACTCATATATCTTCTCCTCTCCTACCGAGGTACCTCTACACTGCCAGGTGAAGCATCCCATCGATCTGACCCCAAGCGCACTGCTACCCAATGGGCCAGTCTACCACCGTTCTCTATTAGAAAACAAGGAGATCAAGAGGGAGATTTAAGAACTGCTCCACAAGGGGCGCATCTGTCCTAACTCATCGCCTTGTGGGATCCCAATCGTGCTGGTGCAGAAGAAAGACGGGACCTGGAAACTCTGCATTGATTACTAGGCCTTGAATAAAATCACAGTCTAAAATCGGTACCCAATTCCCCGAATCGACTACCTCCTTGATCAACTCACAGGGGCCAAATAATTCAGTAAGATTGATCTGAATACTGGCTACCACCAGGTCCCAATAAAACAAACAGATATATGAAAGACTGCCTTCAAGTCAAAAGAAGGTCTTTTTGAATGGCTGGTCATGCCCTTTGGTTTGACAAATTCTCCAACAATTTTTATGAGGATGATGGATGATATCCTATGACCTTTCACTTATACTTTTGGAGTGGTTTATCTGGATGACATCCTCATCTACAACAAGACTTTGGTGGAACACTTGCAACATATTCAACATGTTCTGCACACCCTGCGACAACACAAACTATATGCAAACTTGGAAAAATGCTCCTTCGACATGGACAAGGTCCATTACTTAGGCTACATCATTGATCAACATGGTGTGCATGTGGATCCAACCAAGATCCAGGTCATCCATGAATGGTAAGCCCCAATCAAACTCTCTGAACTTCGAAGCTTCTTGGGCCTTGCCAATTTCTATTGTAGGTTCATGCTGGGATTCTCTCATATTGCATGGGCCGTCAGCAAAGTAACCAGGGGTGGCAGCAATGCAAAATTTGTGTGGGGTCTGTCCCAAAAACAAGCCTTTGATGACTTGAAGAAGCGTTTGTTCTCATCCCCGATACTTTCATTACCAGACCTGTAACTTCCCTTTGAGATCAAGGCATATGCTTTAGACTATGTTGTGGGCGCCATTCTCACTCAACATGGCCACCCCGTGGCATATCCTAGTGAGACACTATCATATGTTGTCCGTAAGTACCCTACTTACGACACAAAAATGTACTCCATTGTGAAAGCCTGCCGCCAGTGGAGACATTACATTCTTGGGAAGGAGACAATCATCCACATTGATCACAAACCACTGCAATTCATGCAGACCCAAGGAAAATTGCAGAATGACCGCCATCAGAAGTGGTTAACATAGTTACAACAGTTCCACCACAACATCAAGTATAAAACAAGAAATACCAACCGATTTGTTGACTTCCTCAGCCGACCTCTAGTCATGGCACTCACCATGGTTCTAGACTCTTGCAGCCACGAGACCTCCAGATGGCCCCACCTCTACGAGATAGACCCAGACTTCTCCACCACCTGCCAAATGTTGGGTGCTAACTCAATGGTTGCTAATTTCCATCTTTAGGATGGGCTATTGAGTCGTCTGGGCCATCTCTGCATTCCATGAAGCGAGTGCATGAATATGATTTAGGAAGCTCACTACAGTAGGCTGGCATGACACTTTGGCGTCAAAAAGACAGTGGCAGTGCTGGAGAAACATTTCTACTAGCCAAAACTTCGATCGGATGTCAACAAGTATATCAGGTCCTACACCGCCTGCATTATTGCTAAACCAACCACTAAGAGTAGGGCATGTACACCCCTCTACCTACTCCTAACAGGCCCGTCAGAATCCATCTCAATGGACTACATGTCGAGCCTCCCATCCACCTAGAGGGGAAATGACTGTGTTTTTGTGGTTGTTGATCTCTTTTCCAAGATGGCGTTTCTAGCCGCTTGCAAGAAGAACATCACAGCAGAAGCCACTGCCAAGATCTTCTTTGAACAAGTATGGGTACATTTTGGGATCCCACAAACCATTATCTCAGACCATGATAGTTGGTTCCTCAACTCATTCTGGTCGAGCATCTGGTCACAGTTGGATACCAAGCTCACCAAATCCACTGCCTTCCACCCCAAGACAGATGGCCAAACTGAGGTCGTCAATTGGATGGTCGTACATATCCTGTGCATGTACAATTCAAAACACTCCCGCACATGGGATGAGATTCTTCCCTATGTCCAACATAGCTAGAACCGAGCCCTACATAACTCAACTAGCCACAACCCCTTTCAGGTGGGGTTGGGATTTTAGCGATTGGGCCACATGGATGTTGCACTACCCTTGACGATCACCTCGACAGACTCGTCCCCTGCTCCACCAGAAGCTGACAAAGTCACTTGGTTCATTGAGTGGATCTAGCACATCTTCCAACAGGTTTAGGATATTCTACAGAATTCTAACGCCAAGTACAAGCAACAACATGATCAACATTGGGTGCCACATAGCTTTAGGTGGGCGACAAAGTTTGGTTGCATTTGCAGAAAGAACGACTTACAGGGCCCCATCATAAGCTTCGCCCACTCTGTTATGGGCATACACCATCACCAAGGCTATGGGAGATAATGCTTTTGAGCTCAACATTCCCCCCTTCCTTGTTCTACATCAAGTCTTCAACGTGGCTCTCCTTCGGCCATATTTCCCACCATTATTGGACACCTCATAGATAGTAGAGCAGTTGACACCAACAGAGCTCAACCCTGACTGCATGCGACATGAATCTAGTGGTCAGATTGTGGACACACAGATCAAGGGCACTCGACAACAAATGATCCAGCTTTATCGACTCATAAAAGCAGGGCAACTCCTGCACCAAGGCAAGTGGCTCACCCGTGGCCAAATTCAACATAAATTTCCTCATCTGATGGGGGAACTCAACGCAATGGAGACCATTGCTTCCTAAGGAGGGAGGATTGATCCAGGTGGATATCGGTGGCCACACACCTATTCCACTGGCCCAAAAAACAGTTTTCCACCTTGGCAGTTTTTCGATAGTTTTTCGGGTTCCAAACTTCCGGGGCTGTTTTGAGGCCCTAAATGATGTTTTTTGGGGATTTGTGGCCCAAGTTGTGTTTGAAAGCGCTGACCTAGCCATTCAAAAAATGTTCTTCTTGGTTATACCTTTCCAAGGGGCTATCGTGCGCCTAAAACAGAGATCATATGCAAAAGTTACGACCCTGGGAAGTTGATGTACCAACTTACCCAAACAGGGCCCACATGACTTTTGGCGCTTCACCTCCTAGGGTTAGGTTTTTGGATGTCTAGGGTTTTTGAAATTACTATTTATTGTAAAAGGCCTTTAGATCCTCATTGTAACCATCTTCTAGCGAATGAGTGTAGCCGTCACATCTCTTCTCAAAGATAAGCCGCCACCATTCCAACAAGTTTTTTTTTTTTTTTTTCGTTGCATTTTACAGTTTCAACTTATTTCCCTATTGAATAGAAAACCAATTTTACTGTATCTCTGTTATTTTGTGTTAAGAATATTTTAATAATAAATCCGGATCACCAACACCTTAAAAATGATAAAAAGTCAATGAATACAATCCACTCCGAGGGGGAAACCTCCTTTTACGATATATCCAATTGATAATACAATATGAGATGTGATAAGATGATCCTAAGACTAGGTATATATATATAGGGGACAAAAGGTACACTTATAATGAAAGGGTACCATGAAGGGTTCTAGCTGACATACAATTATAATTTTATAAATGCAATAATTCAATATCTAGGGCTTAATAAGGGGTTTTACACATAAAATGGGGATTTGTCTAGGTCTTAACATGCCCCTCCCCTTCAAAGAAGTGTTGTCCTCAACAATTGACTAACTGTGGTTGCTTTTGCATGAAGAAATCATCTTCCCATGTTGCCTCTTCCACTGGTAGGTTCTTATTGACGAGGTACTCTGTGAATACTCGATTTCTCAATTGCTTAATCCTTGTTTCAAGGATTGTTTTTGGTTCTAGCATGATTTTTCCTTCTTCATTAATTTTTGGTAAAATAGTTTGGACTAGGATATTGTTGTCGATTACCTTCTTTTAGCAAGAAACATGGAATATTGGATGTACATATGAAAATGGAGGCAAATCCAATTTGTTAGCCATACTTCCAATCCTTTGCAAAACCTTATAGGGGCCATAATATTTGGGTCCTAATTTAGCGTCCTTTTTTTGCTAGAGGGACATCTGTTTATATTGTTGTAGCCTCAGAAATATCCAATACCCCACTTCAAATTCCCTTTCATTGCGATAATACTCTTTCCATGGGCATATTTTTCATGAATGTTAATGGATTATGCTATTTTATATGCTAACATTATATATTATCACCATATGCTTGAGTATCTTTCTTATTGAGGACAAGTTGTAGGAATAAAGCTTTGAGTTGCGTGCTCAACGATGGTCTTCATCGAACGTCCAGATGAGGTAGGCTCTTGATCTTGTCCTGTTAGAATTTCATTTATATAGCATACTTGAGATTAGAGTAGATTTTTGCGTGCCATTTCCTCTGTTGTGGTTTACCCCATGCCATAGAGTGATTTTCCTTGTAACAGAATTGGTGACCATAATAACAAAGCCAAGGACCACACTAACAATGATAGATCGAATAATAATGCTGGTGAGGGAAAGAAAGAAAAATGGAAGGTGAAGTTTCCTTGTAAACTTTGTAAATATGATCACCTTACCCACCTATGCCCCAAACTTGAGGAAGCCTCGAGGCTCTTATCACAATCTCCCGCTGTGCTGACCAATATGTTTCCACATAATCAACACATGGCTTTGGGGTCCTCCAATACCAGAAATGCATCGAGCGAGAATCAAAACCCCTCAACACATGAAGGTGTTCGTCTATGAGTTAATATGGTCAAGTCTAAGATTTACGTAGCCACTCGATCTCATGATTATGGTTATTCATAGATTGTTACAGGTCCAAAGTCTCCCTTTCCTCCAAAATCACCTTTGTAGATCGAAAATGCAGAGCCTCCTCCTCGTATTCCTAAATGAGTACTAAAACGATCTGCCCACAATCCTAATGCCAGAGTGGCCCATAACTATTCGATTATTGAAGATCTGGGTCAAACCCCTTGTGCGATGTCAGCTTTGGAGGTGCTCTAGACGTGTCCTTCATAAAGGAATGCCTTGCTATCTTATTTAGGAGCTCTAGACCCGTGTGGCTCAAAGGTTATTAAGTTTGATTTCATAGATGTTAAGCCTCACTTGCCTTACCACGTGGCCTTTCAAATCAGTGTGGAGTACAAGAAATATACCATCAAATGAACTGTAATTGATGAAGGTGCAACAACGTGCATGATGTCCCTAACCTGTTGGAAAGCCATCAATTTTCCAATTCTCTCTCTCTCAATCTATGACTATGCTGACCGCATTTGATGGTCGTTCATTTTGACCCCACATAATTCTTCCCACTTTTCCGATCCAGTTAGGTGGAAAGATAGTGGAGGTTGATGTCGAGGTGGTTGAAGCACCCCTTGAATATAATTTACTACTAGGGTGTAATTGGACTTATGCCATGATCGCAGTCGTGTCATCTGTTTTCCGCACTTTATGTTTTCCTCACGAAGGGGAAATAGTGATGATTGATCAATTGTCCTTTGCGCATGTTAGTGCTAATGCTTCATTTGGACCTTCGATCCTAGTGATCAACAATTCTCAGTCGACAACTGATGATATTGGTGTCAGAATGTATTCCTCTTTCATGGGTACTTTTGATTTCATGAGACCAATCCATCACATTTATGCCATTTCCAGTGAGTCTTCATCATCGATGAGGTCCATTCCTTTTCGTACTTTGTATTTCAATGAACCTTGGACCCTACCTTCCCAAACCATGTAATGTGAAGGTCAGTCGCACATTAGGATGGCAATGCCACTGTCAACATGAGAGGTTGTGTATCAATCTATTCTTAACATTGATGCTGACCTAGATCCTATCTCCTCGTAGACAGACGAGGAGGATCCTGTTCCCGAGCCCGTATGGGCCACCCAATCGTCTTGTTCGCATGATTTCCTCGATGATACTTTACGTTTGGATGAAGCCATCTTAGAGGCCATGAATGGTCCTTATAGACCATGGGAAAATATGCATCATCGCTTTTATTTCCTCCCAAAACTTGTTAGGATCGAATAAGATGAATTTAGATCTACCTTGAGTGAGATGGTTGGTCACATTGTGGTTCCACTAGATGCGCATGGTGTTTATGCCGAAGGAAACATGGTGAATATTTCTCCTACTGTCACAATCGACATCTCTCGAATTCTTGGAAAAATTGAAAATGTATATATCGGTGCAGATTGTTCACCTCTAGAAATTCAGATCTACACCGATATCTTCAAAGAATTTCGTGTCGTATTCTCTTGGTCATACGAAGAGATGCCAGGGATCGACCCCAACATTGTCGAACATGAGATCAAGACTTATCCAGATGCTAGACCTGTTTGACAACATCTTAGAGTTGCTAATCCTAGGAAGGCCCCTACTATTAAGGTAGAGGTAGAGAAGCTACTGAATGCTGGTTTCATCTACCCGGTTCCTTTGACCGAATGGGTGTCCAAACCCGTTCCCGTGAATAAGAAACAAGGAACCATCTGCGTATGTATGGATTTTCGAGACCTAAACAAGGCTTGTCCTAAAGACAACTTCCCAACTCATTTCATTGATTTGATTCTTAATGAGTGTGCGAGAAGCGAGGTTTTTTCTTTTATTGATGGATTTTCAGGATATAGTCAAATTCAAATCAAACCAGAGGATCAACACAAGACGAAGTTTATTTGTCATTGGGGTACTTTTGCATACCGGAAAATGCCTTTTGGCCTTAAAAATGCCAGAGAAACCTTCCAACGTGCCATGACCTTTGCTTTTCACGATCTCAGACATATTGTCGACGCTTACCTTGATGATCTCACTGCTCACTCTCGCAAGAGAGTAGATCACTCTACTCACCTTCGACTAGTATTTGAGAGATGTTGTTATTATCACATCTAGTTGAACCCTCACAAGTGCATCTTCTGCATTAGGTCTACCGGTCTCTTAGGATTCCTAGTCTTTGAGCATGGGATCATGGTGGATCCTATGAAGGTTGAGGCAATACTTCGATTGCCTCCTACGTGCAACATTCAACAACTTCAGGGTTTACAAAGGAATGCTAATTTCTTGCATCAGTTCATAGTGAAATATGCTAATTTAACTAAGGGTTTCATGCGTCTTTTGAAGAAGGATACTCTATTTATATGGGATGAGCGAGCCCAAGAATCCTTCGATGCTCTTAAGAAAGCCTTGGTATCGACACCTTTGTTGAAGCCTCTAGAGTACAGTAGAGATTATTTGCTTTATATCACTGCATATGAAGAGATGGTTGGTAAGGTTCTTCTTTAGGAGGACGATGAGCTCCATGAGCACATTGTCTACTATCTTAGTCAAAATTTAGTTGGTCCTGAACTTAAGTACTTTCACGTCGATAAGCTAGCCTTGGTTGCCATACATGCAGTTCAAATATTACAACATTATATATTTCTTTGCAAAACTACCGTAGTTGCAGATATCAATCCATTTCAATACATCCTTACCAGGCGTATCATAGGGGGAAAATACAATAAGTGGATTGTTATTTTGCAAGAATTTGATCTCGATTTTGCTTCGACAAAGTCCAAGAAATCACTAGTTTTTGCCGAGTTGATATCGGACTTCCCTCGACTAGATGAGGACATTATTCATGACGATTTGTTTGCGGATGAACATATTTTCCTTATCTCGTCTTCGAACCCCTCGTATGGAGACATTTTGATTTATCTTCAAAACTTAAAGCTATCCTAGCATCTATCGAGAGATGATCGATGACATATATGTCATCAAGCTAATAACTACCTTATCATCGGTGACACTTTGTATCGTCGAGGAGTAGATATTATTTTGTGTCGTTGTTTGACTCACGAGGAAGTGGAGTCGGTTCTCAAAGAATGTCACAGTGGGGCTTGTGGTGGTCATCTATCTGGGCTTGCAACAACCCAAAAAAAATTGTGAGCCGATTAGTTTTGGCAGTCAATTTTTAAAGATTTCATTGAAGCGGTCAAGAAGTGGCAGCCTTGCCAGGTGTTCTCTCAGAAAATGGCTCACATCCAACCTCTCTTCACCCAATCATCACCGTCAGTCCCTTCACCAAGTGGGGGGTAGATTTTATGGAGTGTAACCCAGCTTCAGATGGGGGCCATCGACATATTATCGTGGCTGTGAATTTGCTTCACTAAGTGGGCAGAGGCCATGCCTACCATTAAATTCGATGGTAAGACGACAACATTCTTTGTATTCAACCAAATTATAGCCTAATTCAGAATCCCAAAGGAGATTGTCACTGATCATGGCAACCACTTTCAAAATGAAATGATGGAGTTAGCATCAAAACTGGGGTTTAAGCATGGTCATTCTTTCCCCTTATTATCCCCAGGAAAATGGACAAGTAGAGGTGGTGAATAAATATCTCAAGACCATTTTGCAAAAAACTGTCAGCGAGAGTAATTCTAACTGGCATCTAATGATTTACCCTGCACTTTGGAAATATAGAACCTCGGTTAAGACTTCCATTGGTTTTTCTCCTTTTCAGTTAGTACATGGTGTGGAGTCGATTCTCCCGATTGAATGTGAAATCCCTTTCCTCAAACTGGCAATTGAGCTTCTACTTGACACATCCGATCTTGAAAAATGCCTCATGCACCTAGAGCATCTAGATGCCTCTACAACTATCGAAGAAAATAAACGATGTGTTAAGGTTCGATATGATAGGTCCATCTATCCTCGACAGTATGCTAAGGGTGATGTGGTCCTCTTATATGACCAAGCCAAAGAACCGTTGGAGGCAGGCAAGTTCAACCCCATGTGGCAAGATCCTTATATTGTGCGATGTGTTTTAGAAAAAGGAGCTTATGAATTGGAGGATTATGAAGGGAATATGTTGGATGAGTCCAGAAATAGGCTCTACCTTAAAATATATTATGCTTGATCCCTCAAGCTTGGGCATGGCTCTTTGTATACTAGTGTATCTTAGTGTATATACATATTTTCCTTTGTGTCATCGGCTTGCTTATCGAGTTTTCCCTTGGTTGGAAGATGTCAACGAAGTCTTCAGTTTACTTAGGATTTGTAGACGATGCCAGTCTTCATACATGGAACATGGCTTCTCCCGCTTGGGTCATTTACTCACATGAGGTTCCATTGGTGTCTTCATGTGGCATTCATATGTAGCCATCAAAGAATAATGTGGTTGAGTATAGCGCCATTATAGAACTATTACGCGACGCCATTTCAAATGGTGTTTGGTCTTTAGAGGTTCGTCTGGACTCCTAGTTAGTCGTATGTCAGTTAAACGAAAGTTACCGTGTGCGAGACCGTACTCTACTTTGATGATTCCTGCGGGTACGACTTTTGGAACGATACTTTGATTTTATTACTTATAATCACATACCTAGAAGTTCTAATTATGTGTCCGATGCATATTATAATTATGTTTTAGATTCACATTTGTCACATAACTAAAGTAAAGAAAACACATTCATCAATGTACACATTGTAACATATATAAGTAAAGCCGAGGACCAATGTTTTTTATATTTCATCTCTCCAAAAAATATGGTGTCATAGTAAAAAATGGGGCTCACACCCTCAAAATACATATATGGCCAGTAGATATATGACCATGGTGTCTATGCCTGTGGTGCCGCATGCGTATCATGATAGAAAAATACGACGTTTGTGAGATTCCAGAAGAGTCACACCCACCACCTATCGCTGCATAGCCTCTGGCAGATTCTCCACCTAAACCATAGGAATCCTGTGTGTCAATCGAGACAAGTTCACCTGCACATTTTGTATCACTCTCTCCGCATCTACTCCCGCATGCTCATCTCCCTAGTTCCTTCGCCGATGTCGTGGGAATCCATCTGGTCATTGCGGACCCACATTTGCGTAACAAAGCATTTGGTTAATACTTGATACCATACAAAAAATATTTGTGTTTTTTATTCTTTTTGAAAAAACACAAAAAGATGAAATATATAAAAAAAAATCTTACCAATATCACCGTAGGCGAAGCCTGGTGGAAAAGGCATATCTGAAATTACTTCGTAGTCAATCCCAACATAAGGGTAGTCGTCTATGGCTATAACCTGTCGACGCCACCAGAAAAATAACTCATCATTGTAGGGGGTTGGCACCCTACCACCTCCTAACCGCCTCATCACGTCATTCCACCATGACATGGCTGGATGGCGTGGTTTGTGTGGAACGATCTCTACTCTAGGGCTCAAGCCTGGAAGCCACTCAAAGAAAAAACTACATAATATGGATGCAAACTCGAAGTTTCTCTTTCTCCCTTGTTTGCAATCCGTTAACCGGCTCTTCATGTTAGCCAACAGTGAGGTACACTAGTCATAAACCGTGGGTCGTAAACACCGAACTACGTAAAATATGAATGGACTTGATGCCTGGTGAAACGAGGCCGACCCCGAGATCCATGTAAGAAAAAGTACAACAATCTTTAAACTCAGGTTCTCGATTGCCCTGATGGGAAGTTGTCTCCCTACTTTATCTGTGCCTGCAACATAGTGGGTGGAAATGTAAACCTCTATGTTCATACCATCCCCACCCCCCAGGATTTCAGATTCACTACCTCACCCCGACGAGACAATCCTGTAATAAAATATATGTCATCTAATTCAATCCTCAATGGTTTCCCATCGAGATTGAATGCCTCTATCTCCAGATCCTAATAGTTTACTAGCATTTGGAGTAACCTTACTTGAGCCCTCATTCCTTTGAGATCCCAAAATTTATAAATGCCACATCTTTTTAGAGCTAGTTGGGCCCTTGCATCTCTTTCCACTACTGCATCTACCTCCTCATGCTCCCTCTCTCTTCATTCAAGCACCATCTTGCCAAAGGAAAGCCATTTTTTGAGTTAGAATTCATTAAAAAAGTTGTTTGCGGACTTGTACACGATCTGTAATGTTAACAATAATGTGTCGGGCCACATATATGCGGGTAGGCTTTGCTCTGCCCGGGTACATACCTCCATATATGTGACCCAATGAACTATAGCTCACATACACCCTAATTTACATGTTGCGCCCTCTAAAACTAAAAAAATTAGGACTAAATTGGAATTTTAAACCACTATAAATGAAGAGGAGGGGAACGACACTTACTTGGTCCAAACATATGTCAATTATGTTGATCGTAGCTCCCGCAATCGACACTTGAAGATCGTGGGAAAAATGGTCTAAAATGCACTATGTGGGTGAAAAACTCAAATGGTATCGTAAAATTGTTTATTTTTACTATGAGTAGAAAAAAATTATCCACTTTATATAGTTTAAGCTTATTTTTGACCTAGTGGACTATTAGTGCAATGGAAGGAGTTCGTTTTGTCCAGGGATTTTTGCGGTTTCTGGCGTCATACCGCCTGTTCGTGACTTCGGTAGGTATTTTATTTTACCAGCATATAGGATAGGTTGTCACTCCATTTTTGCATATTTGCATTGTCCCATGACTGTGATCCGCATGCATTAGGTACAAACCCATTTATTAGCGACACATAACCTTCTTACTGCTACTAGAAGTGTCGTTATTGAGTGGTAGAGGCTTACCAAACATGGGTACCCTAGTTAGAACCTTTGTGCCATTTGGTGCCCATGCATAAGTTATTCCATAGGACCAAGAGTCCCTTATAGGTCCAATATGACTTTGCATTTGAACCCCATATTCTTACTCATAAGCATTCTGACTTGTACCTATGGGGCTACCCCCGAGTCTTAGTTAAGCTCTTTTCTGACTCTCTAAAAAAGTGAAAAGATTGTCGAGTGAACTTGTCTCTTTCACACCCGTTAATTGGATTTGAAAGGACGTCTATTTGGTGTAAGTTTAACCCTTTTTCAGACCGAGTAGACTAATTTTGAAAAATGAATACTCTAGTCACCATTGCCTAGAAGAGTCCTCCTGTGTATTTTTTTATACTTTTTCGGGCCTAGGGGACTAAATTTACGAAAAAAGACATTCTTTGGAGTTAAGTTGTAATTGCATTCCATTATCTTGCTTGTATTATTGAGCCTATTGTCGGTTCCCGCTTTCTCATTATAAGCCTCTTACCTTGCAATTTGCATCACTATTTAAGGAGAGCCTTGTTTATATCCTTTGCAACTTGACACCCTATACCCCAAGAGGAAACATTCCCCCGAGTATCCATGCTCCAAATGCACTTCCTTTCATCGAACATATGTATGTTCCATTGCTTGGATCTAGTTGCTTACTTGTGACACTCGTCCCCTCTCTTGTATCATAACATTTATTTGCCTATGAAAAGACAAAAAAAGACGGGAGAGAAAATAATATTATCTCATATTAGCAGTAGTCGTGTCGCCTTTGAACATAGCACAAACTTTTGAGTCCATTGTCATCCAAATTTTGGGTTTAGTATGACCTTAGGAAGCTGAGCTCGTTAGTTAGAATTTAGTTATTCAACTAGTTATTCTTCCAGTCCCTATGGAGAGTTCGTTGATGCCTCATGCATCATGAAGCTTTATCATCAAATCTATGTTTCCTGAGTTATCCATATGTCTCATGCTCTTGTTCAAAGAATGTCTATAAGCCCGTGTCAGTTATTTCTCATAACTCTTGACTTTGCATGTCGTCCATACCCTCAATGTGTCTCAGAATCACATGAAGGTTTAGTTATACCATGCACTCTGGTCCTACTTTCATCATGGGTAGGTAACCTTGAACCCAACAGTCGACATCTCCTCATCGGTCGCTGATTCGGGGGTTTCCCTTGTGTTCAACGACAAGAAATCTATTCACCCATTGGGATTCGTGCAATGTCTTGGATGCCATTATCCTTATTGGTGGTTTCCTCACCTTTGTAAGCAATATTCCTTATTGGCTGCTACTAATTGCATCTGGTGCATGCGGGAGACGTACAGGGTCATTGGTTCGTGAACATCCTCTTCATCCGAGTTCCTCCAAATCATCAAGCCATTGGTTTGTACCTCGTGCTGACTGAAGATAGATGCCTTAATGATCTCCTTTCAACAAGTCTCCTTCCATCGAATTCAACTCATCTAATCATGAAACGAGGCCTAGAGTCTTATGAGTACCTAGAGGCTTACAATCATTAGTGGTAGGTTCTCCTGCCATCGACAATTGGGAATACATCAATGTCTCATTATCGATGGATTTTTCAAGTGTTTAACCTCAACACCTTTATTAACACTTGTAAGAATGTACTCTTTGCCTTGATACATACTTTCATTATAGGTAGGTTGTCTCACATTTGTTAACAATATACATTAATGATCAGTAATCAAATTAAGTCTCATTATTTTCGACCTCAACTCCTCTATTCACATGATGTAGACTTTCACCTTTGGCGGATAGTGTAGAAGACATTCAATTTACAATAGTATCTTTCCTGAGTTGTTGTTATCGTTCATTGGACTAGTACCTATATGACTTCAGTGATCACGTGAGATCAAATTGTACTCCATTGTATACAAATATCTTCAGATTGATTTTGAGACTGGTTTCCACTGGGCCTTGTTCGTGACTATGATAGTTTATGGCATGCATGTACTTTGTATTGCCTATTCATGGCCATGGACAACTATTTGGTATATTTCCACATGGATCTGCAGTGTAATTCAAATTGGTAGCCATGTGTACAAAGTCACCATGGATTGTAATATTTTCATGAGAAACTAGCACTTCCAATTGAGTCTCCATTACTCCACTTATGGGAATTATAATGTATTTCGACCATCACAGATACTCCTCCGACCTCACACATTAGGGGGCATGTATTATAGCAAATTTTGCCTCACCCCATGCAAATTGCTTGGATGGAATTTTCATTTCCCTATGCAGACTTGAAGTCCCTTGATGTACCTTACAGAGACAAAAAATCATATTTTTCCACATATGTGCTCCCTATTGGTTAGACAACATGCGTATACAGAGGTTGCTCCATTACAACCCGCATACATCGGGTTTGGTGCTCAAAATTAAAAATTGTGTCGGGTTTCCATGTCACGTCACGAGATCCATGATCCTTGACCTTCTATATACTGGAAACGCTCCAACTCAACCCTTCAGTTCCATTTGAAGGATATAAATTGAGCCATATCCAAGCCATGGAGGAGAGAATTCAACTTTTGAGAGCAAAGATACCGTGTAGAAATTTCACTTCACATTGAGTCTGCATCCCTTTATCCTTGAAAGTATGAACACATTGTTCAACCCCCAAGCTCTTCCTTCTTTGATGGAGAACCTGTTATCACAAGATTGCACAATATTGGTTAAGGTGCCTATATGGATTTTGAGTTTTTGCTAAGTGCTAGCTTCACCCAGTGGTAAAAGGCACTACCTATGGTATGGTTAAGGAACCTAAGTAAAATAGTTTTGCCATCATGAAATAACACACAATGCTCTGTACATATTCAAGATTGAAAGGCTCTACATTTTGGCAATGCTACCTAATTTGCACACAGGCACATTGTATGTGGCACTACCTACAGGCGTTGCGTAATATTCTGGCAGAATACGAATTGTGTAGAGTTATTTTACCAGTTTTGAGTCATTAACTTTAAACTTGGATTTTGAACAATTGAAAATGTATTTTTGAAAATTGGAGGTTTTTGTTCATAACATGCCAAATAACAAAAACCTCTCTCAGTTTTTCAAAATGTGTTTTGGTTAGAGAGATATTGGATATAGAAGTAGGAAGATTTCTATTCGAACCATTCATTTCCTAAAACTTTATTTCAAGAAAAAGTTAGTCAACGAATAGTTTTCCTTTCTTCCTTTGAAGATCAAAATAACATTTCTTTTAAAGGACATCAGGGGTCATTTTCGAACTCTTTCCAGACTGATGGTGATTATAAAGGATTCAAACAAAAAGCAACATATGAAACTGAAAATAATTGTTTTATATGTGTTGATAAACAAGAGGTTTTCCTTCATGTGCTGCAAGATCCTTTTGCAACATGTTTACAGTCAATGAATGAGCTTAAGTTTTCAGATTTGGTCAATGATAGAACTGATTTAAAACTCTTTGATGTCTTGCCTTTAATTAGGTATTTATTGTTGCCTTTGAAGAAACACATGCAAGGGATCCAACCAATGGACAAGATGCTTGAATGGCTCCATTGGATATTTCATTTCACTTGATCAAACAACTCAGAGGCCAACTTAGGGTAGGTAGGTTGTGTGAAATAAACTCAGCACTCTGAGCATCTTTTTCAGCAGTTAGTTTTCAGTTTTCTTTTAGTTTGTAGAGGTTAAAGGTTGGGAGCAACCCATGGTCAAGGCACTAAAACTACATGAGTTCTTAGAGCCTCACAGGGAGGTCTCTATCCCCCATGGAGCCTATGTTAGCACAATATTGCACAAGATTGGTTAAGGTGCCTATATGGATTTTGATTTTTTGCAAAATGCTAGCTTCACCCAGTGGTAAAAGGCACTACCTATGGTACAGTCAAGGAACCTAACTAAAATGGTTTTGTCATCATGAAAGAACACACACTGATCTGTACATATTCAAGATTGAAAGGCTCTGGCTTTTGGAAATTCTACCTAATTTTCACACAGGCACAGCATAAGTGGCGCTACCTACAGGCGCTGCATAATATTCTGGCAGAATACAAATTGTGTAGAGTTATTTTACCAGTTTTGAGTCATTAACTTGAAACTTGGGTTCTGAACAATTGAAAATGTATTTTTGAAAACTGGAGGAGGTTTTTGTTCATAACATGCCAAATAACAAAAACCTCTCTCCCTTTTTCAAAATGTGTTTTGGTTTGAGAGATATTGGATATAGAAGTAGGTGCTGCGTACTCTGCACAGTCGCGCTGCGTACTAATTTCCTATAGCGGTCACGGGTTTGATATTCGTCTTGTTGGGAGGTTGCCACATGTCAAGGAGAATTCGAATGGATTCTCAAAGATCAGTTAGATATCAAGGGACACCTACACCTAATATTTAGCTCCAGCAAAGGCCTCAAGCATGAGGTGGAAACAATTTATTAATGACTTCCAACAAATTCCTGAAAATCAACAGTTTGTTGGATTTTTGTCTCTTTGACTGTTGCCACCTATCTCCAAGGCTTAGAATCCAATGGAGGAGATGAGATTCGACCTCCTTAGGTTATTTGGATGTTATTTTATGTTTAAGGAAGGAGATATCTCTTGGAGAGGGTTGGATTCATGAGCAAGAGAGATGAGAGAGCTTTAGGAGGCACTTTGCCTGTGATCATTGTAACCCCGAGGGGATTTTGTTTTTGTAAACATTTCTGTTATTGAAGGTTCATGATATATGTGTTATCAGATTGTATCTCTTGTTTTCTTTCCCAATTTGTCTTATTACTTGAATGAATTGTACACCTTGAGGATCATGGTTGCCTTTGATTAATGGATTCTTGAGCATCTGAGGATCTGATGTATTTTGCCTATTAGTAACTGTTTATATTCAAGTACCTTGAATTTATTTATGCAGAGAGGATCTCTGCCTTATGGATGTTCTTCTTTGTGTTATATTTTTCTTCCTCTATTCAGTAAACCTTTATCTGATATGCATATTGATTGCATTTAATGAGAAGGGTGTTTGCTTGACTCCATATCCCAATGGTCCATCATTGATTTACAACAACTTACTGTCCTTCCCCTTCCTTTTTTTCTTCTTCTTAATCCACAAAACCAATAAAGCGTTTTTATTTCTATGCTACCAAGCTTATTCTCATTTGCAGCCTGGGAGTGATTCTTGGAGTGCTAACAGAACCTCATTGTCTCCTTTATATGAGCTTGCCTTTGGTGGAAGATTGAAGTGGTGGAGGCCCAGCTGAAGGGACTTCATTTCTCAGTTCCGATGTGTGCCGTTACAGAAGTTTGTCACTTATACACTTCTGTTGATCATTTTTAATAGAAATACTCTTTTCTCGTCCAATTGATATCTTGCAAATATATGTATTATTATTCCATGGGCGTATTTGTCATGAATGTTAATGGATTATGCTGTTTTATATGCTAACATTATATATTATCACCATATGCTTGCATATCTTGGCTGTTGAGGACAAGTTGCAGGTATAAAGCTTTGAGTTGCATGCTCAATGGTGGTCTTCATCGAATGTCTGGATGAGGTAGGCTCTTGATCTTGTTTTGCTAGCATTTCATTTATATAGCATACTTGAGATTCGATTCAATTTTTGCATGTCATTCCATCTTTTGTGGTTTACCCCATGCTATAGAGTGATTTTCCTCGTAACAATCAATCCATTATTACCATGACGATAATATTTCCTTCAGATTTGGGTAAACCTGTAATAAAATCCATTGAAACTTCTTCCTAACGTTGACTTCATATATATAATGGTTGTAGGAGAGCTGATGTCTTGACTGTTTCTCCCTTATTATGTTGGCAAACTAAACTCATACACAAATTTTTGAACATTAGTTTTAAGACCTTCCCCGAAAAAATCATTCTTGATCCCGTGGTATGTTTTTCAAGTATCCTTAATGTCCTCCTATAGGAGAAGTGTGCAATTCTATAAGGACCTTCTGTTTGAGTTGGGAATTCTTACATAAATATTGGCAATCATGATACCGTAGAAAATCATTCTTCCATCCAAAATTATCTAATGAATTGGGTCCTCATGTAGTTTTTGAATGATCTTTCTTCCATTCTATCCTTGCTTCTTCCACCCAATCAGATTATGGAATAAAAATAGCACATAGTGAACCTTTTATTTTTTCTTCTTTCCTTGAAAGGGCATCTATCACTTGATTATGTTTTCCTTTTTTGTAGATAATTTCAAAGTCATAACCTAGCATCTTTGTAACCCATTTTTGTTGTTCTTTTGAAGATAATCGTTGTTCCAAGAAATACTTCAAATCATCATGATTTGTTTTTACTTTGAAGTGTCTTCCTATTAGGCAAGGGTGCCATTTATGAACTGCATGTAGTATGGCCAACATTTTTTTTTTCATAAATGGGCTTGACTAAGTTCTTTCCTTTAATTTGTCTACTTTCAAAGGCAATGGGAATTCCTTCTTGCATTAAAATTACACCAATTCCATGGCCTGAGGCATCAAACTCCATAATAAATGTTTTTGTAAAGTCAGGTGTGGCCAGGATGAGAGTAGTACACAGAGCCTCATTAAGTTTTTCAAAATATTTGGTTGCTTCTTCAGTCCAAGAAAATGCTTCCTTCTTTAATAATGTCATTAGAGGTACTCGTATTTGACCATAAATATTGACAAACTTGCGATAATAGTCTGTTAACTCTAAGAATCCTCTAAGTTTCTTCAAGGTTTTGGGAATCGACAATTCCCACGTAGATTTAATTTTGTTAGAGTCCACTTTTACACCTTCATGAGATACAATATGACCCAAATATACCACTTCTTGAACCCCAAAGGCACACTTGGAAGGCTTAGCATAAATTTGTTTCTCTTCCAATAGTTGTAATACTCCATCAACATGTTTCACATTCTATTCCCAAGATTTGTTGTAGATTAGTATGTCATCAAAAAATACTAACACAAATTTTCTAAGGAAGGGCTTGAAAATAGAATTCTTCAAACTTTGAAATGTTGAAGGTGCATTAATAAGTCCAAATGGCATAACCAAAAACTCATAATCACCTTCATGTGTTCTAAAAGTTTTTTTAAGAATGTCTTCATGCCCCATTCTAATTTGATGATATCTTGAACGAAGATCCAGCTTAGTAAATAATTTTTCTCCATGCAATTCATCTAATAATTCATCAATGACAGGAATAGGAAACTTATCTTTGATGGTCATTTTGTTGAGCTATCTATAATCTGGACACATGCACCACGAACCATCCTTTTTTGTAACCATCATCGTCGATGAAGAGAAAGAACTTTGGCTAGGTTGAATGATGTCGACCTTTAACATTTTCTGGATCACATTCTCAATCTCTCTCTTCTATGCATATGGATACTTGTAAGGCATAATGTTAAGTGGTACACTTCCTTGTTGCAAATGAATATCATGGTCATGATTTAGAGCAGGTGGAAGACCCTTAAGTATTTCACCTAATACCTTGGAATGATTGTTGATGACTATTTGGAGGTCTAATGGAGAAAAGGATATACATGTTTGAACATCAAGTGAACACAATTGTGCAACTACACCCTGGTGTCCATTTTTGAGTAATTTTTTCATGCTATTAGAGCTTATCACTTTAGAGGGTTTCCCTTGGATACATCTAAGCTTGATTTCCTTACCATCTAAGGAAAATCTCATGAAAAGATCTTGAAAATTAAAGGCTATTGTTCCCAATTATTGTAACCATTGGATCTGTAATACAACATCAACACCCCTCATTTGGATGGAAATCATGGGGTTATCCATAAAATACTCCCCCATGTTGTAGATTTGAATACTATGGAATTTCCCTAAACAATTTATGGTACCTCCATATGCAATCATTACTTGAAACTCTGGTGCGGGATATACAAAGCAATTGAGATATTTTGCTAATTTGTAATTGATGAAATTATGGGTACTACCAGAATCAATCAACATTGTTACCTTTTTATTGTTTTTATGTATCCTTCTATCTTGAGGGTTTGTGGAGTATTGATGTTGGCCAATGCATGAAAAGACATTGTTGAAGTAATCTCTTCTAGATCTGGATCTTGTGGTGATTCCAATTACTAATCTTCTTCCTCTTCACAGTCTATGTAGAATAATTTCTTCTCATCACATTTATGCCCTTTATTGTACTTGTTGTCATAATCGAAACATAGTACCTTTGATCTTCTTTCATCCATGTGTTGAGGTGTCAACCTTTTTGGTTGAGGTACACTTGTCTTATGAACCCAAAAATGATCTGTGCTTCTCGTGTATGCTCCAATGGTAGACATGTCTGTAGCCTTAGTTTTGGCTTTAATATGACGAGCAAATTGCATAGCTTCCATAATATTTGTAGGATGTCTTAAGAAAAGATCATGTTTAATGTCTTGTTTTAATCCACCCATGTAAACTTCCAACAAATTTTCATCACTTATGTCATCCACCCTTGTGGCCAATACCTGAAATTTTGAATTATAATCTTCAATATCACCTAAGTGCTTGATTCTTGTCAATTGACTAAAGTATTCATGTTCCCACACTTTGAAGTAGTCATGTTCCCACCCTTTCCCATATTTTCTTCTAAAAATCTTGTAAATAAACCCCAAGTATAATGATAAAGTTGGGACTTCCTTTTAACTACCCATTGATACCATTGATGTGGTTTTATCTCAAAGTTCAATGTTGCTATGTGAATCCTTTTCTTATAATCCATAGTATTATGCAGTTCAAAATATTTCTCTATTTGGATCACCCAGGTAAAGACCTTTGTTCTATAAAAATTCTTTAATTCAATCTTGAGAAAGTTGAATTTAGGACCCCCACTGTAATTAACTCCATTATAAGAGTTAAATCCACTAGAAAATTGCTTATTATCGACACGTTGTTTAATCAAAATACTACCTTTATTTTCATGAGTTCCTTGCTTTTTGATATCTCCTTTAGAGAGTCTCTCATATAGAGCATAAAAGATCATGGAGATAAGGAATTTTTCTATTCCTTCATGGATTTTTGTATTTCTTCTTTATTTTCATCCATCTTATTTTTCATGTCATCCATATTATTTTCTTATCCATCTTATTTTCCATTTGAGCCATATTTATTTTGATAGTTTCATCCATCTTATGTTCCATTTGTTCACTATGTTTAGTGATCCTCTTTTCCATCTAGTGATAAATCTCTTCGATTTCATCTCGAATCATGGTTGAGCTCTTTGGAGGTTTAGTTGGTGAAGTAAATTTTGGAGGATCCTTTGGAAACACGTGGGAAAATAATAATTCTCCTCTTTTTCCTATTTATTACAAATTTTGAATCACCAAAAACAGATCTTCTAGTAAAAAGGTATGTCAGTTGTAAGTTACGTACCTTTCGAGCCCTTAATTTGGAGTTTGTCATCCTGGACGACCTTCCTTCTGATGCATTTCTGAAATTTTGTTCCTTCTGAGTCTGAAAATTTGTCTTGTATTACTCTAAAATGTCTTCTTTGTAAGTTCATAGGTCTGACCAAAATTGGATGTTCCAAGTGAAAGTTAGGGTAACTTTCCCAAACCTTGTTGATTTTTGGACTTTCTGGGAGAGCGAACTTGTACAAAATGTCACG
>ML776769.1:882128-904648 GCA_009831015.1 Picea engelmannii
ATAAGGCTTTTACACATAAAATGTGGCTTTGTCTAGGTCTTAACACCACATTTGCATGAGAAACCTTAGCAATTTAACCCATATTGACATTCTTTATCCACATCCAACCGTGATTCAAACACATGGACCCTGCATTAAGTGACCGGAAGGTCATTCCCCATGACCATCTCCCTCCTAAGACCTTTTTAAAATGTTCTTCAGATCAAAATAGTATACCAATCCAACAACTTGTTGAAGATGAAAAATTGGCCCATACCCAAGAATAAAAAAAGAAACCTTCTAGATCTAATAATTGAAAGAACGGTATGAGATCTATCGACCATGGAATTTTCCGATTGAGGCTTTGTAAAAATATTCCAAAGCTTGATCCACCCAAAGATCCTTGTGAAACTCCATCCTCACTCTCAATTTCCTTTGCTTCACCACTTTCTTCACCCTTTATGTTGATCTCATCATAATCCAACAATTTCTGAAAGCAATTGCAAGTATATTTAATGCAAGGACTTGTTGTCTATTAATTGTGAGATTCCTCATGTGACATGCTACCACAACTAATATTTTTGGCATTTTCAAAAAGAACGTTGTTCATAATGACAATGAGCTACATTCTTGTAAAGAAGGTATTGAAAAATGAAACAACAATAACAAACTCTTGATTGTCATTGTTGTGTTTGAACTATTTTTATTCTGGTACTTTACACATACATCATACTAGTGATACTAGGTGTTGAAGATTGCCTAAACATGTGACATTTGTTACTCCCTGCAACAACAAGAATTATAGTGATTGACTTGCCATCTTTTTCTTTGCACCAACATTAGTTTAACCAGTCACATGACACTATTTATTTTCCATGATTGGTATTAGTACATGATTCATTTGGATCGAACACTATTTGAAAATAATTTTGTTTAGAAAAAACATGTTTTGAATATTTCACAAAGTATTAGGTTTGATTGGACCATTTGTACACATTCAAATTATGTGGTTCTTTGCAAAATCCATTCTATAAGATCTATGAGATATCGAGAGAAGAACGCATGTTTTATCTATTACCAGGAGAAAACAAGGATGGATACTATTGGATAACTACAATAAATTCTTTGGCATTAAATCAAGGGATTCAAGAGGAACAAATTATTGTATCTCGATAACGACTTTTAGGATGTCCTAAGTTTTATTTGTTCTATTTCGAGGATATTTTATTACAGCTAATCAAATACTTTATGCCATTATTTGGCCCCATCTCAAGGCAATATAAATGGTTACTTAAAATTTTGACAAAATCCTTACTTTTAGGTTGGGGGTGGCATATTTAATTTCTGATTAGTATTCAGACACCAATTAATGATACAACTTACCTAAGCATTAATCGACTTCTCATCGATGCTAGTATTCAGATGCCAAAGTAAAGCCACCACTTACCTAAGCATTAATTGACATGTCATTATTTTATGTGTTATTTTATCAACATGCCTTTAGTTGCCCTGGATAACTTGGGTCACTATTCTCCATCACCTCTATGATCTACGATATAATATATGGAAACATTTGACTTGGTATTTGAGTCCTCTATGCTTCTAACATTTTTCCACAAGCAACCTTGTATGACAGTTGCTAGAGAAAAGGCACGAGCAACCCCATATGATGGTGGCCAAGGTAAATAGATGATGTCTCATGCCTAGTTGAAATCTCAAAATCGTTACTTAAACGTTGCAGAGCCCAACTTGTAATTGAGTGAAGGATAGTAAAATATGTTTTCTTCCAAAACCATAAAATGGCATAGGAGGAAAGAAAATGTTCAATAGACTTGAGATCTTTCCCTTTGCTTATGTTCATGAAGGTTCCTCAAGGTACACACTACTATGTTTCAACACGCTATTGGTACATGCTACTAATATGTTGTTGTTGTTGTTATAAGATGTGTGTTCATTCATTTGGCTTTTGTTCTCCATCTACCTCCAAAATTGTCACTCTTTTCTTTTGTTCACTATGAATACAAAACTAACAAATATAGATAACATTGAATATGAACCCTAGTTTTCCACAATGAAGTATATAATTCAACCAACACTTACTATTTAACTCTTTTTTGAAACTGTGAAAATCATTAAAAAAACAAAACAAAAACACAAATGTCAAATTACATGAAGAATACAAAGTTCTTAAACTACTTATAAGATTATTTATTTATTATAGATGTCATAGGAACATAGCCCACTTCTTTGTTTGGGTATCCCATATGCAAATAATTAACCATGTTTTGGATTTGCTTATTTCAATGATGGTGGAGAGCAATGACAATGGGGCCCATCCTCATAAGTGTTTCTTGGGTTGTTATTGTCAACAATACAAGCACTTCCCATACCAAACCTAATATCAGAAATCAAGCCAAACCAAATTTCAAACTTCAAACTCTCGAAGCATTTATTATGGTGTAACTCACTGGCAACCTCTAGATCATGTTACCATTTGTAGAACCCAACGTCGTAAGAACACCATTACACTAATTTTACACAGATGAGTACTCATTTACCAATGAAATTGAAGAATTGAGTTTATCCATCGTGTGTTCAATTGTAGGAAGCCCACAATGTTTTATTGTTTTGCACACAAGTGATAACGTCTTCCACACCTTCTTTGGATATAATTACTTCCTTAACCTTATCCACAATTGTAACCTTAATTTCATGTAAATTGTGAACATCATTATGAATACATTGTTGGTCATATGAGAGTATCATTTCCCACCTCCATAATATGTTATATATATTTTTGTGATATTTTCAATTCTTCCATTACCAATTGATTACACATATTTATATTTAACCACACATGTCTTAAATTATTGCCTACTGTATATATTCTTTCATCTAAAAAAAAAAACTCAAAGCATAGTATACATAGTAATACAGAAAGGAAAATAATAATAATAAATGAAATTGACAACAAACATGCTTAGAAATGTTTTAATGTAATAATTGTATGTAGTCCAAAGTGAAAAGCTAAATTAATTATGAAACACTTGAAATTTGTAATAATGTATTACTTGTGCATAGCCTAAAAGCAAAAGAGAAGTGATAGTGCTTACTCCATGCCTTTAAAAGTTGAAGTAGAATTTGACAAATCTAGGTGTTAGTGACTATTGACAATGTCACAAGTGTAGATTGAAGTCTTCAAAACCTTTCTAAAATAAATTGATGAATAAAAGATCTGACATATTAATCCTATCTATAACACTCCAAAGTATGACCGAACTAGAATACAAGTGATCTTCTAAACTTTTTCATAAGAAACTGTCAAACTTATATGATATCACTAAATCAAAAATTCAAATCTACCATAACATTTCTAGTTATTCACATTATAGTAGTTTATTTAAAATTTTTAATATTTTAAGTTCATTATGAAATGAAGATGAAAATATAAGATTCAAGGTAAATAGAGTGATGTAGTAAATTAATTTAATTTTAACCTGAACATTATTATTATATATTTATGATTAGATAAATAAATCTAAAATTTGTAATTCACTATGTGTAAAGACAAAAGACTTTTGAGAATAAAATATAATTTTCATAACTTTATACGTATCATTTACATTATATTAAATTTCAAATATTGGATGGTTTTTAAATGTGAGATTCAAATAAGGTGGGGTAAGTAGCCGAATTGGTAAGTCGCTCTTGTAACGACGGTGTGGCCCGTGTTTGAGTCTCTCGAAGGCATTTCTCACTCGAATGGGAGTGCTGATTCATTGATTGGGCATGTTAAAGTTGCATTGCATTGTAGGAGCATTTAACCGGGATATGAACCCCCATCTTTTGGGAAATTAAGAATGGAAGGTGCGAGCGCTGCATGATTGAACCCTAGCTCTACTCTTGACACGAGCCGCTGCATGACTGAACCAGGATACACCGCAACAAACCACCTGCAAAGATCAAGCACAGACACTTACCTGATCTGATCCGCCAGTATGAATGCAGAAGAGGGGGGGAAACCCCCCTCATATAACAATATTACGGCTAACGATAGATCGAGAACAAGGGCAAAACGACCATTGTTTGAGCCGCCACAACAGATACGCGAACAACTCCTCGCCAGAGAACAAGGACTCAGTAAGGAAATGGAGATGGAGGCCAGCACGTCCCATCCAAAAGCACCTTGTGGGTGGGATCTTGGCAAATGCATTCCACAAATGGAAAAACCCCCGAGATACATCATAAGCTCAACAAGAGTGGGGGAACATACCCAGTTCATGCAAGAACATGCCCTCATTAGCAAATTTCTGGGACTATGGCCGTCTGAAAGGGATCTGAACAGATGGATCAAACACTGGTGGAACCCCAAGGGTGACTATGAAGTTCAACTCAGCTCCAAAGGCTTCTTCACAATCATTCTGTACAACCCAGAAGACCGAGATCGAATCTTTGAGAATGGCCCATATTTCTACAACTCGACAGGGCTTTTCCTAAGATTCTGGACATAACGCTTCAGCCTAGACAAGGAGGACTTCACAATGGCACCTGTCTGGATCCGCCTCTACTCATTGCCGCAGGAGTTCTGGCTGGAGGAGATTCTCATGGGCATAGGTAACACAATAGGTCACTATGTTAAAGCTTCAGAAGCCACAAAGCAAAGGAAGTACACCTCATACGCCAGAATATGTGTTTACATGAATATATCTAAGGCTCTACCAGGGGCAGTATTGCTGGAGTATCAGGATGAAGACTGGATACAAACTCTAAACTATGAGCATATCCCTTTCCATTGTAGAAAATGTCATGAACATGGCCACCTGTTCAGAGACTGCCCCCTGAATAAGCAAGCTTCCAAAGTCAATGATACTACACAAAAAGATGGCTTCACCACTATCCCGACCAGAAAGAGAAATCCTCCAAGAAGGCAGATCCCTGACCCCAAGCCTAAGATCTCGACCAAAAATGCCTACGAGATACTGAACCAGCTATCGGAAGAAGAGGAAATCCAAGATCCACACAAAGGGTCGCAATAGGGCAAAGAACAAAACCAAACCCTTTCCTCCTCTGGCCTAAATAAGGAAATCTACCCAGAAGAGAAAGGAGATGGAGACATTGACATCTTAATGCAGATGGACGCTCAAGATTTAGCAGACATTGAACTTGAGAAACTTGAGGAAGCCCTCAATCAAAAGGATATGCAAGCCCTCCCTGAAGAGAAACTCCGAAAGGTACACAAGGTCTTTCTCGACTTAACCACGGGATCCATGACACGCTTAGGCATAGCCACAGAATCAGGCTCAGGCTAAAAAAAAATACCACGAGAGAACAAAATAAGGGGACGCAAACCAGTACATCAATTAATCAAGGAAGCAGGCAATCTATTGATTAACTCAGGTCAGATTCACAAGCTCTCGGAGGGATACCTCCACCCAAACCCACCCTCATAATGATGAAGATCACCACTTGGAACATTAGAGGACTCAATGGAAGATCCAAACAGAGGATCCTCTAAGATTGCATCAAGGCAAAAAACCCAGATATTCTAATGTTACAAGAAACGAAATGTGCAGGGACAGAGGCTGAAACCATCTTCCAACGCATCTGGAAAGGATGCGACTTTATTCAAACAAACTCCTCAGGGGCTTCAGGGGGTATGGCCATACTTTGGAACCCGAGCAACACTACTCTCAGCAGACCTTTCTCCATAATAGGCACCATAACAACCCACTTTGAAGTCACAGGCTCAAATCAGGAGGGGACCATCACCAATGTTTATGGACCCCAAAGTCAACAGGAAAAAGATAAATTTATGGAACGGCTAGCCCTTATCAAATCATTGGCAACCACACCTAACTGGATCATAGGAGGCGACTTCAACATGATCGTGTCGTTGGAGGAAAAAACCGGCGGGAGTAGAAGGCTCGAACAAGACAATGGTAAGTTCAAAACCCTTATTGATCATCTAAAGTTAGTAGACATAGAGAACAATAATGGTACTTTCACTTGGTCCAACCGCAGGTCAGGAAACCAACATGTAGCCTGTCGACTGGACCTCTTTCTTGTGGCTGAGGAATTGATTGAAAAAGACCTCTACATGGAAAGTCTTCTTCTCCCCAAAGTCGGATCGGACCACTGGCCAATAGCCCTCCATCTGGAAATGGAGGCAGCACCTAAATATAAACCATTATGGTTTGAGAAATTCTGGCTCACACACCCAGACTTCCAACAGCTTGCAAAAACTTGGTGGGCTCAAGCAGAAATAGACCATGGTACTAGCATGTACAGATTCCAGCAAAGGCTCAAAAACTTCAAGCAATTGCTAAAGCACTGGAATAAAAACACCTTCGGAAACATATTCAAAGCATGCAGGAAATAGAGAACAATCTGATAGCGATACAAAGAACTTTCATTTCAGGGACTCAAACTGCTGAACTTATGGAAGAGGAAGAGAAGCTATAAGCGCAACTAGAAGAAAGAAGAAAGCAAGAGGAAATTTTATGGAGGCAGAAGTCCAGGGTACAATGGCTCAAAGAGGGGGAAAAGAACACAAAATTCTTCCACAGAACCATGGTACACCACCGACACATCAACATAATTACCCATCTGGAGGATGGACAGGGCAATCCAATCAGAGAACATACCCAAATAGAAGAAGAGCTCAATAGGTGCTACCATGATCTCCTAATGGAAACCAGGGAGGATAGAGACGAAGCCATCAGACGAGTGACCAGCCACATGCCTTCACTAGTGACCCCTGAACAGAACGCTGCTCTAATGAGACACATCACTCAGGAGGAAGTGGACCAAGCAGCAAAAGCTATGCCCCTAGGAAAAGCTCCAGTCCCAGATGGCTTCACTACTGACTTCTTCCATCACTGCTGGGATATAGTACGGAAGGAGGTATGGGAGGTAGTAGAGGAATCAAGGACGTTAGGCCAAGTTATCTCGGCCCTCAACGCAACCTTCCTCACTCTAATACCAAAAGAGGAAAGGGTCACAAATCCCAAACAGTTCAGGCCCATTGCTTTATGTAATGTAATTTACAAAATCATTACAAAGGTAATTGCAAATCGCCTCAAGCCAATTTTTCCCTATGTCATCTCCAGGAAACAAGCAGGGTATGTAGAGGGAAGACAAATCATGGATAGCGTTATATTAGCTCATGAGGTCATCCACTCACTCAAGTCAACAAAAACTCCAGGTATGCTAATAAAACTTGATCTCTCAAAAGCTTTTGATAGAGCTCGCTGGCAATACCTTCGGGCCACCTTAAATTATTTTGGTTTTGATCAGAATTGGGTAAACTGGATTTTGAACCTCACCTCCTCGGCCTTCTTTTCCATCCTTGTCAATGGAGTCCCTTCCCGACCCTTCTCACCCTCTAGAGGTATCAGACAAGGGGACCCCTTATCGCCCTTTCTATTTGTACTCATGGCGGAAGGCCTGTGACGCTACATTAAATCAACGGTCCTAGAAGGCTCTCTCAAAGGCCTGCCCCTACACAACATCAAACCGACTCCTTCACACAGTCAATTTGTTGATGACACCCTACTCATGAATTCCCCAACTGCAAAAGAAGCCAACAATCTCAACTCCATCCTCTCTGATTTCACAGAAGCCTCAGGTATGATGCTTAACCTAGACAAATCCAAGCTCTTCTTTTTCAATACTTCGGTTGCGGTCCAACTTCACATCTCCAAACTCCTGGGAATACCCAAGAGCTCCCTTCCGTCCAATTACCCAGGCATTCCTCTAACAGGAGCAGCAACAAAGTCCATCTCCTGGGACAACCTCCCTTTCCATCTAGAACAGGCTGAACAACTGGACCTTCAGAACGCTAAACATTGTGGCCAGGCTGGTTTTGCTTAAATCGGTCCTACAAACCCTTCCCACTTACCTCTTCATGGCCTTAGCAGCTCCCAAGCAAATCATCAAAGCTGTAAGGAATCTCCAGCGAAACTTCCTATGGCAAGGCCTTCAACCCAACAAGAAGTGGGCGCTGGTAGGCTGGGACAAGATTTGCGCACCATAAAGCATGGAAGGCCTAGGACTCCAAGATCCAAGAAAGCTCAATCAGATAATGGGAGCCAAAATGTGGTGGAGATGGATGAAAACACCAGATGCACTATGGATGCAAATCTGGAAGGAAAAATACGCTCCCTCCATGCCTGCTGATCAACTGATCAGGCACAATGTCCGAATACAGGGATCTAACATTTGGAACACAGCCTGGAAAAACAAAGACCTGGTACAAAAGAACGCTTTTTGGGAGATACGAAATGGAGAGAGTGCCATGTTTTGGCAAGACTCATGGCATCAATTCAAACCTCTAAATGACCTGGAAGAACTAAGGCCCCTCTAACAGGCTCTCAATCAAGATATTCCCCTAAAGGTGAAAGATCTCTGGAAACCTGAAGAACAAAGACTGCAGTGGCGAAAGTGGAAAACTTCTAGCCAGGAATTAAGGGTCCCAGAGAACCTAAATCTGCAAGCTTGGCAACACTATGCAAGTCACCGAAAAATCCCCAACAGAGAAGGCCCGAATATCCTTCGATGGGGGCACTCCACAACTGACAACTTTTCAGTCAAATAGGCCTACTACCTACAAGGTAACTATCAAAATCAGGAAAAGGAAAACATTTGGAACAAGGTTTGGAACAAGGCACTTTGGCATAAGGTATCCACCTTCCTCTGGTTGATCGTGCATACTAGAATTCTAACCTAGGATAATCTTAGACGAAGAGGCTTCATTGGACCCTCAATATGCGTCTTATGCCAACAACAAGAGGAAACCAAAGAACATCTTTTCAATGGGTGTCATTATAGCCAGGCGATATGGGACTAGGGAGCTCAAATAATGTGCAGATCCAATCAAAACAGATGTAGCATCATAGACACGATTGAATACTGGGACTCGATCACTTACAACAACCCCTTACTGAACTATATTTGGCAACTCCTCCCAGGCTTTATTCTCTGGCAAATATGGAAGGAACACAACAAAAGAATCTTCCACTCCAAGGACTCCACACCAGGATTAACTTGGGCAAAAATTGCCACACTTATCAAGGAAACAGTTAGAAGCCAAACTTGGAAACCAGAGGATCTGAAATGTAACCCGGAAGAACACTGCATTCTCCAAAACTGGCAACTCAGCTTGATCAACAAGCTGGCGATTAGAGCACCCAAATGCCAAAACAATAGTCCAATCACTTGGACCCCTCCTCCTGTAGGTTTCATAAAGATCAACTTTGATGGGGCTTCCAAAGGAAACCCATGACCAACTGGCTATGGAGCTATACTCAGAAACTCCAGAGGAGAAATCCTCATCCTGGCAGCGGGATATCTGGGAGAGACAACAAACAATGCAACAGAGTTAATTGGCCTACTGCAAGGTCTGCGAGTAGCAATTGCCCAACATAGTCACAAGATCATCTTAGAGGGGGACTCACAAATCGTCATTAAGCTAATCACCAAAATCCTCCACGGGGAAAACCTGCAGAAAATCTCACCCAGTTGGCGACTCTTTGGGTTGCTAGAGGAATTCAAGGGCCTCCTAAGGGCCGACTTTAGCATCACCCCTTCTCACGTAAAGAGAGAGGCAAACAGGGTGGCAGACTGCCTGACAAATGAAGGTGTATTAAGGGAGACATAACAGATACACTGGGAAGCACACAACTCTAAAGATTCAGACATCTCAGAGTGGTGTCAAGCTCTTGCCAACAAGGATCTCCAACCCCCGGATGGGGTGCCATGCGGAGAGGGAAGAACACGTGGAGCAGCGCCAGGAGGGGCCATTAATGGTGGCCACCAACTCCCATCTCCTCGCCATTTATGATGGGTACAAACCCAAGCGGCCTTCAGCATACGACGAGGCCTCTCACTCGCGCGAGGAGAATGACTGACCAGAGCATTAAGACCACAACCATAATGGCCATAGCTATCATTTTCGCCCTTATCAACAACCTTGGAGGCTTTGGGATGATTCAGAAGGTTGCAAAGCCGAACAGAGACAACCTTGCAGTGGGCATTCCAACAATAGTTATATTTCTAAGCACGCCACGAGCACGGGGGAGGCCTCGCAGAGGCGCAGGGTGGTATGCGGCCGACTCGCGAAGGAAAAGGCAAAAGAAATTTGAGAGAGCACTTACTCTAGCTAAGAGAAGGAGACCCAGGAAGTCCAGAGGAATTGGGACGCCTCCCATGGTGTATGTCGAGGAGATTCCTTCGAAGGAATCTGTTCATAATTACTCAGAGAGCCTCCTCTTCACGGTTCCAGACAATTGGGATCCCCCCGCTTTTTTCGGTTTGGACGCCATGACCCCTGTTCCAAGAGCTGAACACGGTCCCAGGGGCACTCCAGCTGAGGAATTCACACCTTGCTTTGTAGAGGAAGAGATACAGGAAGGCATGGAAGAAAACATTAGTATTACAACCAGTGAACCTCTCGAGGAAATGAAGCAGTAGAGTGGGCAACGAGAGCACCAGGAAGAGGCCGACGCATGGATGGAAGCTCCCTCCTCCTCCATTCTACAAAATTCGCAGGACCAACCACCACTTCTTCACCCGGAGCACCTGGAATTAATCTTCGATGTACGCAGCATGGTGGACGACCAAATTTTCAAAGCCATCCGCATCAATCAACACCTGGATATGCTTTACGCAGGCCTACTCCAGCACCACCCCAAGGAGCCAATGCCCCACCTGCGCGTAGGTCTACGCTATCCCAGTCAGACGAGGCAAGCAGAAAGACGACCAAGGGAACACCGACTAAGAGGTTTTCCTGTTTGTTTACTGTTAGAAACTCTTTTCTTTTGATGCAAACCAGAGCTGTAGCTCATTTAGCTTATAGCAATGATAGCGGTAGTATAGTAATGAACAGACTAATACTAAGGTTGGCCATGCATCCTGGTTTCCTTCGGGCGGGTGGCAGAGTAACACTTTGAGTTTAGAAGCTAGCATGAAATGGTCAACTATCTCGATTTCCTTTCCAGGCGGGACAAAACTCTGTAATTTTACAATATTAATATAATAGGACCTGCCTTTTTTATTTAAAAATAAAATAAAAATGTAAGATTCACATACTTATTAATGTCATCTTATTTTAATATGAGTTGCTTTACAAAGTAATAACTACAATGCTACTATTAAATTTTCTAATTCACTGTTTAAGTGATTATTTAAAAAAGTTGTTGTCATAAATAATAGTGCAATTGTTTATATAAAGAAATGAATATATAAATAATAATAATTATGCTGAAGACATATCTTAATTATAATTATAGGTTCTATAGAGAACCTGTCTACTGGTTATGTAGAAAACCTGTCCACTGATTGACAGGTTTTCTAAAACCACCTTTTTCGTCTAAGTATACATTACTTTGAAACCACCTCTATCATGGAACTGTCATAGCATCACTGCAAATGTGTACAAACTGTCATATCATCACTGAAAATGTGTAGAGGTGATGATGTCTTCTCTTGCCACATGTTCTATCCACCGTCTATATGCCCTATCTCTTTGTTGTCCTATCTCTCTTTGATGTCCATCGTTCCATCTTGATGTCCCTGATGTTATCTATTATCTCCTCCTTCTCCATCACCGTCACAACAGTTTCCATTGGACGTAAAGCCATGCTCCGGAAATCAACACCTACACTGCACATCACATCGAATTCGGCCGACAAAACCTGCAGGAACAGCCGGCCCAGGAACTCTTTCATAGACAGGTCGTCTGTGAAAAGCGTGCTCCTCTTCAGGCGCTGCGTCGACAGATATTTAAGCACGACCTCCACCAAAATGATGGACGAGCACAACAATGTGATCTCTGGATGCTCTTCGCAGAAATCATCCGCATGTCCGAAGAATCGAACCCCTGATCTCGCGACGTCCTCCGTGTAGTCCTTCCTAGAATGGGAGAGCACCGTGTGGCCCTGCTTCACCATGGTTTTCACCAGAGATATCAGTTTTCCTCAAAATGCTCCAGCTTATCAAACTGCTATGGTTTCCTTGGACAAAAAGGGCCCTCAAAGGATGCATGTATCCTCAAAGTTATACAACTTGCTATATGATATGTTTTAGAAGCATATTCATAAATATGAGCAATTTGACAGTATTGCCTCATCCATTTCAATTCAAGGTACAATTCCTCCTCCTTCTTGTCCTCCATTGCCTTTAAATGTAAAAATAGATTTCTTATACCAGCATGAGAAAGACACGACATATATTGATTTGTTCTTAACACAACAACTTGCTATGTTGCATAATAGAGTTCAGGTTGACTCTAAATGCACGCTTATCCTTTCAGCAAATCAACTTTCTATGTTTCATAATAGAGTTTGGGCTGCCTCCGAGAAGAACCATCCCAAACCAACGCTCATGCATGCATCTTTGCCAAAGAGAATAAAGTCGGTTCCGC
The DNA here is from genome assembly GCA_009831015.1 of Picea engelmannii. Lineage (NCBI taxonomy): Eukaryota > Viridiplantae > Streptophyta > Pinopsida > Pinales > Pinaceae > Picea > Picea engelmannii. The sequence goes on from ML776769.1 coordinate 894,529, forward strand.
TCACACAACGTAGGACACTTCCCATCCATGCTTTCATTTGTGACAACACTCATCAATGACCATGCAATACGCTTAGTTGCACCTTTCCTTTAGTTCAATCAAACATAATTCTCAGTGTGTGACCTGAATTGCAATCCATTGTTATTGAGAAGGGATTTTATTTCATGGTGTTAACTTGCTATGCTGCATAATGGAGTTCGGGCTGTTGCTACATGCATGCTTGTTTTGTCAGCAAATGCATCATCTCTGCAAATAAAACACAATTATATCTACTCATCATGAAAAATATTTGCTTTTAAAATGTTTAGGGATTTTATTTCATGGTGTTAATAGAGTATTCCAGTAGTCGAGTGGTAAGTTTATAAACTGCTTCTGGTTGGCTGACTATAGTTGGGCTTGCTAAGGTACTGCAAATCTCACAAGACACTAGCCATCGATAGGAGTGGTAACCTGCAAATATCACAAGGCACTAGCCATCGATAGCCATCAGTAGGAGTGGTAGCCTACCCAAGGGAATCAATGACCCAGAATAAACATTGACCAGGTTTTCCAAGAGTTCCAATGACCTCTGGGGCCATTACTTAAATGCAACAATTGCTTGGTGAGGTTGGATGCCAATGGTTTTCTCCTTGTTTAGAAAAATAAAAAGAATTAAAAAAGAAAGATTAATCTAGTCATCCTATTTGATGCCTGTTCATTTGTTTGATGTGATGGCTGATTTTACTTTCACAATATATGCATTTTGGATAAAACAATGTTTTTGTCCATGGTACTACTTTTTGTTAGTTTCTTGTCATCTTTGTGCATGTTTGCTTTATGTGTTATATGCACACAGTTAAGTATGAAGTCCACATCTGTGTTACCACACCCCAAATATGAAGTCTTCACTTGCATTACTCCTGCCAAAGTTGATAAATTCACATAATATTATATTTATAAGATTGTTGTGTATCCTTGGGCTGATAGTTGTGCCATGCAAGATTGTAAGGGGTCATGTTGTGCCAGCCCACAAGGTTTCTTGTATGAATGAGCACACTACATTAGCATAGAGAAAATATTTTTTCAAAACTATGGCTCTCTTTGTATTACTCATGGGTAGATATATCTAATACAAGTTTGTGACAAAACTGGTGATGGAAAACTAAAATAGATATGCAGTTCATGTAAGTAGAGTAACCTACATCGATTTATGCCTACTGTTTACAAATCCATGCATAACACATTCACCAAAATCATAGTCACAGTAAAATATTAAAGCAAGTGCTAATTCACCATACACCAACAAATGAAATGTCAAATATCACGCAAAAAAGAAAACACCACAAAGACTTGATGGATTTCAAAAACAACAATATTTGAAAATTGATTTGCAATAATGACAACAACTGAATATTTATTTGCAATTTGATAATTTCAATTTACACAACCCTCTGCTCTTACACATCAATGAATGAACAATAGAATGCTTCCTCCCTTGATTGATGCCCCCAACAGTTGGGTGTAGCTCTGTCCAACACCTAGAAAACACCCAATCTCTCATACAACCATCTAAACACAACAAATTGCTCATACAACCATCAATGCCCAATGGACTGGTTTATGTCAACTTGTTTTTACCCAGCCATGCACACTCTCTCTGCCTCCAACACCATGATTTCTTCCTGTTTTTATTAATTCTTAATTCATAGGAGAGGACGATGACAAAAATTCTTCAACCACCTAGATGTCCATCATTAAGTTGTTGTCTCACTCGTTGAAGGAAATGGATGCCAATAAATTTGTCCTCATTAGAAAAACTCAATTTATCCCTTTCCTAGTCAGTGAAATCATGAAATTGGTGGTCGCTTTTGTATTTTATGCATTAAGAAAACAAATTGTGCTTTTCTTGGAGATTTCTTGAACATTAAAGATAATTGTAAATAGATTTTTTTTTGGTTGTATGGGATAGCCAGCAAGCCAAGGATGCTCCTACATCAAACTCCCCTAGTAAATCAAAATGTGAGCATCCTGGTCACATAATTTATGATGAAACCTTCATCAATTGCTGACCAATTCGACCCATCTCCGCTTCAGAAATCCATGTTGTGTCTTCCGTCTTTCCAACAAACCAAATATTCTTTGTACACATTCCTCATCATCCTTTGGCAAAATCTTTCTTCGAGGATCTCTTCCACTTCATCTCATTCCTATTTTCGAATTTGCATTTTCCAATTTGAAACTTGTGCTTCTTTTTCTTAATAATGGGCACCTTCATGGTACTCATACAAATCATCCACATTGAAAATTGGTGAGATGTCCAAACCTTTCAGTAACTCAAGCTTGTATGCATTATTTTAAAACTTCTTCAAAATTCTGCAATGCCCTGTCTTCTTAAATTTTAGCTTGTTATACATTCCTTTTGGGAACCTCTCCTTCCTTAAATGTGCTAACACCATGTCTACTTCAAAAAATTTCTTCTCTCTTCTGCTCAGATCTGCATCTTCTTTATAGTTCACGATGCTTAATTGTAGCTTCCTTCTAACCTGCTCGTGCACTTCTTTCATAAATTCTGCAAATGTTTCAACATTCATGCTTCTCACACTTGTCTTGGGTAAGTTCATCAAGTCTATCATTCCTTTCAGTGATTTTCCATATATTATCTGAAATGGTGTCTTCCACATAGATCTATTCATTGAGTTATTATATGCAAATTCAGCTTGTTCCAAGATCATATTCCATTGTCGTCGCCTCACTCAAACTAAGCATCTCAACAAGTTTCCCAAACACCAATTGACCACTTCCATCTACCCATTAGTCTGAGGATGATAGGCTTAACTGAATTTCAATTTAGTCCCAATTTATTTCATAGGCTCCTCCAAAAATGCCCAAGAAACTTTTTATCCCAATCCAAAGTGATGGTCTTCAACAAACCATGTAATCGAACCAACAAAACAATGTTATTTGTGGCATCACTAATGAATTAAGTGATTCTGACAGAGTTAATATATTTGCATTTCACCAAAAGCACTGAACAACAATGCTTGTTTTAGTTTATAATTTTATACCAAACTTGTTTCATTTTCTTGGCATGTTGAAAGTAAAAGGCTATCTCATAATGTACTATCATAAATATCTTTGTGCTATTTTGAGTTGCCGGGGCAAAAGTTTAATGATATGTTGTAGTGGAATTGTTTTGTCCATTCTTTGATATGTTGATGATCTGATGCATATGCACTGTAGGAAAAATATTGTGTAGAAATTATTGGGTGTAGTACGTGCTCCCTTGGCTGCTTTCTTAGAGTCAACATTGTATCTTTATTATCCAAATGACATAAAATTAGTTTATTAAAGGAATAGATTTGTAGTGATGTTTGTAGAGTTGCCTATTTTGACTAGAATACAGATTGACTTAAAGTCAGTTCTATTGCTGACTACTTTATGACAAAAGTTCTGTCAATAATCATCAATGATGGGGTTGGTTCATAGATTTTATGTGACTTTCTCGGTAAAATGTTATGAATGTTTTGGTAGAATGTCAATCTGATCGGAGGTTATCGAGGCTGGATACTTGCTCAAAAGTAGTTAAAACATGCATATGTTTTCTGATACAAGTTTCTTTCATCAATGCAGGTGGATGCTGTTGATACACAACACTTTGCAGAATCAAGGAAGGAGCTAGATGCACTACTTATAGATGATTCATTGACCAATCTACCTTTTTTGATTGTAGGAAATAAAATATACATACCATATGCAGCATCAGAGAAAGAGCTTTGTTATTACTTAGGCCTTGCAAATTACACCACTGGCAATGGGAAGGTGAATTTGTCAGATTCCAATGTACAACCTATTGAGGTGTTTATATGTAGTGTTGTCCAAAAAATGGGATATGGTGAAGGAATTGTATATCAAATAGGATTAAGTGAACTGTATTTTTCCTGTAATCCAAGGATGTTAAACATGCCTGGAAATGAGTTCTTACTTGGTGTTACTTCTCATGGGATCCATATTTGGGTTGCACATCAATGAGATATGGTATCAATGCATCAAGATAGAAAGGGGTACATGCTTGGATGTTTGATTAGTGTAATGTGTAGGTGTAAATGTATTTAATCTTGAGCCTGACAAGAAGTTGTTTTCAGGATCAAGTAAATGAATTTGTGATTAGTTATCTTAGATGTTATTGTTTTTTCTTAAACTTTACATCAGTTGTAGCTACATTCTTGAAAGGATATCAATGCATATTTTGTCACCAAGATACCATATATTTATTTTCAGTTTCTTGTCAGGTTTCCAAACTATTGTTATTGGGAATGCTTCACAGATTAATTTATTAGTTAGAATGTTTTTGGCCCAAAACAACAAACTGCTTGTTTGGAGCTGAGAGATTTGCAGACCCCGAGTGTCTCAATGGTTTGACACGTTGCATTAAGCAAATCGATTTAACTGTTGGTAAAAACTAAATACTATAAGTTGTAAAACAGATCACCACCCACTCAATAAAATAAATTCATAGAAGATATTGAAGGTTGGTTAAACAATGGATGTACTTGCTTAATCAAGTCTTAAAAAGTAATATGTATGCAACACTAGGTTGCCCATACTTGAAGTTATAGCTTTGGATTACTATTATATGGGAAAAATTTGGCCATTTGTTGACTCAATTGTCAGAACTTTAAATCTGTGGGTTTAATTTCTATAGGAAAAATTTATTGAGAAAACTTATTTGAAATAAGTGTAGGCTTGAGTTTTGATTAAAGACAACCAATTTGAAATAAGTGTAGGCCCGGGTTTTGATGAAATAAGAATTGCATGACTGATTTGAAATTAGTGTAGGCATGAGTTTGGATTTATTGTAACACAACAATTGATTTGAAACAAGTATAGGTGCAAGTTTTGATTAAAGAAGAATCACACAACTCATTTGAAATTTGTGTAGGCACGAACTTTGACTCAATTTTACAAAAAAAGAAATGTTGTTGGGGCTTGTTATAGATTCTACCTTCCTGGAATGAAAGAATCTTCTGTTGTTTAGCCTACGTTGAAATTTTCACTAAGCATGGAAGTATGTGTATGGATGATGTAAAAACTAGGGTTACAATGATTTGACATTATTAATTAATTACCCTAATCAATTCATAGTATTAGAATGCATGTTTGAATGATGCCAAATTGTGTACTGAAAATTCACATTAATTATTGGTGAGATGTTTTTATTAATACCATAAATTTAATATTAATGAGATTAAGATGTGTTTTTATAAATATCATAAATTCAACATTAAAAATGAAGAATTGCATGTTTGAATAATACCAAGTTAGTAACACTAATTTAAAATCTTATCTAATTGATATGATCACATATATTTTATTAATATTATAAATTTAATATAAAAAAATCTTATCTAATTTATAAGGTAATTGTTCTTTTTTAATTATGATCACGTGTATTTATTTAATATTATAAATTAATATAATTTTTTTAGGAGATTAAATTGATATAGATATCTTGAAATTACCATGATCCATACATGTTATTTTTTTCTGACAAATTCTCATGCATTTAAACAAAAAATAGTTTTTTTCCCTAAATGCATTGTCATTTTTTATACTTCATTTATATCATCCTATGTTTCATCATGTGCTTTTGATTTAAAATACCTAGATGACCAACAACATACTCATGGATTCAAATGACAAAATCAACAGCAACCTTTTAATGAGCCTATATGACGAGCAATTCCTTATGAGGGGCTTAGATGATAAAGAAGAAATATTCCAACTTTTTTACTTATGAGGGGTCTACATGATAAACAAGAAATATAGTTAGGCCCTTAAAGCTTTGTATGGCCTCATTTCTATAAAATTGTTGCAAATGTATTGTCTCATTGGAATTGTCACATTTTTTGTACTCTATTTCAGAATACATCTTCTTTATTGGAACTGTCACATTTTCTTGCTGTTAAGGATGAACATTGAGGTCTTGAAGATAGTTAAAGGAAACCTAAGCTATGGAGAGAACAATGGTGTCATAATGACTTGTGAAAGAAGTCAACCTAATGATAGTGATAGAAATTTGGCCATGAAACAAATTATTAAAGGCTTGGTTCTTTCTTTTTTTTTCTTTTTTCAAGGTTTCACAAAAATGCTAGATTGCAAATTCGACCGATTAGTTATCACGGGAAACTTGATAGAAAAATTGACATAAATGCTTTATTTTTATTTTTTAGGTTTTGATAAAAATGAATAGACTTCATGGAAATGCTACACATAGAAAAAGAGTCAATAGATGTAGGTAGTGTGTAATGCACCTTCATGCAGAAAGAAAAATCATTTACAACTTCTACACTTTTGTAAATTTCTGTCACACAATTCAATATCATCAAAGAGTTAAAATTTAGAATGACACAAATATTAGGATTTGCAACCTACCACTGGAGTGAACATTATCAAAACTTCATAAGTTCCAATTTTCCTGCAAAACATACTTTGGGAATTGCAAGCATCGTATAAATGCCATTAAATAAAGCGCCAGACTTACTTAGCGACTTATAGTGTGCCCAAAAAGCTTGGCGATCAACCATTCAATATAAGATGAGTTTTTGCCAAATACCTATGTGCATTGATAGATTTACTCTGTTATATATGTTACACAAAAATATGAAAAAAGGAAAAACATAAATAAATGCAAATTATACCGATAAGAGTGGGCTCACTAATTAGGTAATATTCTTCATTTTAATATAGGAGAGGTTTTAAAATTAATCAAAAGTAGTTTGACACATAAATTTATGTTAGAATTTTAAAATGAATGATTCTTTTTATTTTTGGATTTTTTTAGAAAGATTAAAAAGTTTGACACATTCATTCATATCTTGTAGTTTTAACAAGAATAAACAGATTCACACATTCATATATGAAATAGCCCTTCAAATTGAAATATAACCTCACTCTTCAAATTTGATCCTTTCTCCAAATACTTCCCAGCCAAAATGTTGATTAGTTTTCTACAATTTCTTTTTTTATGGTGTAACAAATACTTCCAAATTTTTATACAAGAGTTTATTTTTTCCCCTCCATATTGTGATTGGTATAATAAATAACTAATGAAAATTGGTACCTCAATTATTACTTGAAGATTTCATATTTAAAAAAAAAAAGACGAGAGAAGATTTTATACTTGAAGAAACTATTTCAAACTATTACAAAAGAAATGAATTTGATTGTTATTTCACATACACACTCACATAATATGTTTCACAAAGGAGGCGGGGAGGGGGGAGGCCGAACAATAATCCAACTAACCTCACAACCAATATATCATTATGGTAGTTGTAGACACTACTTCGTTATTGTCGTATTATTTAGTACAAGGATCATGGTGCGTTGGGACTTATATGTTGTTGCAAACCAACCCTAACGACCAATAAGGAATAACACACAAGTGGAGAGGATATTTTGTAGTCACATAAGCTATTTGAAGATGACACAAGATAAGCATATTACCCACATAACACATCCCACAAAGGAGGTGGGGAAGGTTGTACAAGAAACATACCCACCTCTTAACCAATTAACCATTATGTTAGTGGGAGGCACCCTTCTCTTGTGGTTTCCCTCATTGCCATAAGGATCATCATATGTTGGGACTTATATACTATGGTAGACCAAACGTCACAGCCAATAAGGGATAACACACAAGTGAAGAAGATTTTATATTTGTAAAAGCTATTCTAAAATGCCACAAGATACACGTCTTTCACTATTATTTTACACACACACACCCTCACAACACATCCCACAAATATGAATTTATACTCATAATTTTAATGAATATTTCCACTTTATGTGATAAGGTGGAAAATGCAAATATTAATATCAAAGTGATTAAAAATCAAACTCAATACCATCAAAATCTTTATTGAAATTTTCTACTAAAGTTAAAAATTTAACAACCTTCATTCAACATGTGAGATGAACTAAAAAATTGGGAAAGAAGGAAAGCCAACTTATTCGTGAGAATTAACTTTAATGAAAAAATTAATTATAAAATACATTTTAACAAATTATATAGAATAACTAAGTCAATAGATTTCCTATAATAATACCATAATTAATTTTATAAAATCAAATACAATTATATATAGCATATCTAATGTAAAATCTAATAGAATTTAGGTGGGGAGGGTAATACTCCATCCCACAACCACTCAAACAATACCAATTGACAACCAAGTCAATAAATATCCTATAACAATATCTTATATTAACAAACCCTCTTACATATACCAAATACAACAAACATAAAATTTAACATAATTGATAGTAAATTTAATATATAGAATATTTATAAAACATATTATATAAAGTTCAACCTTGTATTTTCTTTATCTCATATTTTTAATTTCGTACATAAATCTTATCTTTTCTCTTCTTTTTTATATTTAATTTCCAAGGTCTCCTTCACTACTTTTTTTCACCAATAAATAATATATTAAATCAAATTAAAAACTTAATTAAATTACAATCTATTAAATTGATTTATAAAACTTATGTGAGATCTATAGATATATGTTTCCATGGCAAATTTTGAAATAAAATAATTTAACTGCACTATTTTTATGATTCTTATTAACAACATTAATATGAAAACTTCCTCAAATTACTTCGGCATTCTCATTCGCTCGCTTAGGGGGTATGCTAGTAATAATCTAATTTTAAGGCCACTACCAAGACAAACACCAAATTGGTGTATGTGAACCCTTTGTTTGTGGTACAAGGGACCCCCTCCATGCAACAATTTGATTGCTAAAGTCTACGGAGGTATATATACCCTACCCCCTCTTGATTTGAACTTGTTAATAAAGTGGTTCACAATATCTTTGTATAATCAATAATTTAAATATGAATTTCTCGTAAATGGAAACCACCTAACATATAACTTAATTTCAATTCCATATCGATATCAAAGATACTTTTCTTGCATCACATTTTAGTTTATATACGAATTTCATGTTTATATCGAAGGCATACTATAGGAATAGCTTTTGTTGAATACCTGTCAACCAAACTACCCTGTTTTTATACACCTCCAACTATCCAACATTTTGAACTACACCACTTGTATCCACCTTTTTCACCTTTTTTCGTATAACTTTTGTTGGTTGTTTCATACGCTATCCTTGATCTTGACAAGACAATCATATTGCCATCCATGCCTTTGATTGACGTGTTGCCATAAATTGTGAACCTCCTCCATTTTGATAGTATTTATTAAGTAATTGCACGTGCCACGTGTTATGACTCACATCACAACATTGATTTCTCCATTCATAGAGATCACTAGAGATCATTGCACCAAAATTGGAAATCAGAGGATACATTGCATTAATAGATAACACATCAAACGATGATACTCCTCAGACCAAATCATGTACTCTCTACACCACCTCTCATCCTAGCCACCTCCTTCGTGACTTCATTATGATTTAATTGATTTAATGGCCATTTCTTTGTTCACAATGACACTGAGCTCTTCGAACACCCCAAAAAACTCGAGGAAACATCTGTCTAGACCGTTCTTAAGAACCTCAAAGAAAAATCTTTTGAGAATGCTATGATTTTCTAGATAAAATATACGAGGCAAAACAAACACGGTGAGGCTACGCTCACTTCTTGATATTAAACGAAGACGGATTACATCCTTATATAGGAAAAGACTCTCCCGAGTCGGCTACATGCAAACCAAAAGACAACTAGACAACTGACTCTTAACTAAGAACTGATTCTTCTAACTGGCGCTTACAACCCGCGCTTATTACTGGTGCTAACAACTAGATAACATCTCCATTACTTCCAAGTCTCCCCCTTAATGGAGAATGGATTGACTTTGACACCTAACATCTCCCTAAACAGTTCAAACTTAATCTTTCCAAGAGGCTTAGTGAAAATATCAGCAGTATTTTCACTAGTATTACAATACGAATGGATTGACTTCGACACCTAACATCTCCCTAAACAGTTCAAACTTAATCTTTCCAAGAGGCTTAGTGAAAATATCAGCAGTATTTTCACTAGTATTACAATACACAAGATTTATTTCATTTGACTGCAACTTTTCTCGAACAAAATGATACTGAGC